>JAODAL010042466.1:0-34792 GCA_025379985.1 Phyllomedusa bahiana | reverse complement strand
CATAGACAACCGGAAGGCATTCTCTGCCCTCCGTGCTGTCTGTAGGGAGGCAGGAGCTGCACGGATCCGCCGATCCGTGCGCTGCTGCCGCCGACCAGAGACGCAGGAGGAGCGATCTCCTCCTGCGTCTCTCTTATTATTTGCAACCCGATCGTCGCGATAATTGAGGGTTAACCGCCCCCCCCCCCCACCCGGAGCGACCCGGGGTCGGGGCCGACGCTGCGGGATGTCAGCTGTAATATACAGCTGAACACCCCGCGCGATCGCGCGAACTCTGCTTTGGGAGTTGCGCGATCCTCAGGACGTATCCATACGTCCAGGTGCGTGAACCCCCAAAACCACCGGGAAACGTATGGATAGGGCCCAAAGGGTTTCGTGAAGGGGTTAAAAAAAGAAAAAATTAAAGTGATATGGAAAACAAAACAAAAAAAATCAACCAAAAATTCTTAAATGTGTTAAACATAAAAATCTTTGTTAAACAATAGGCCATGTTCTGATGACACATTCCCTTTAAACACTGGAAACTCTTTGTACCTCTTCTTACCTTTATCTTACAACTTAGTAGTAATGTTCATTTTTTTATTCATTCTTTTTAGTATGCCCCTGTAACCATAAACATAATTGATAAATGTATGCTGCTCTTTTAGAAGGTGCTATGTGACTCAGGCTCTGCTTGGATCTGAGTTTTAGCCACATACATACATTTTTATGCATCTTTTACATGTTACATTTAGCGGCAACACTGCATGAAGACATGTTACAACTAGTGCCGCAGTCTAGTGTTCCTGCTGTGGCGCACTATTCTGGCTGGTATTCACCTCTCCCTGCTCCATGTGTAAAAATTGTCCTGGCAGCAAAATGTTTAATTGATGAAGTATCTACTTTGGTTCTGCTAAATAACTAAACATATAATATCTTCCAAACTGGAAGTGCATTTGATAAAGTTGTTTATGCTAAGCTGTGTACGCATGTAAACATTTCCCTGCAAAGTGAATGCTATGTATCCATGTGCATGCATTGTCACCAAGCTCTCATTACAAAGAAGGTTTTTTTCAGTTTATGCGGCAAAAAGTACACCCACTAGCTATTTATCCTTCATGTTGGAGAAATCCTTCTATGCAGCTTATATTTCTATATTACATGCTATTTCAAAGTCTTGCAGAGTGAAAAAGTGTTTCTTTAAGAAGGAGATGGTCATTTTAACCATATCCTTTTCCTCTTATCTATTAATACTTGATGGATTCGATTCTCTGTTTCTACATCGCTGTGAACAGTGACTGCATACAGATGTAGCAGAACTAAAAAGAACAGATAATGCGCCGTTATATCATGGCACAGAGTGTTATATCTACATTCTCAATGCTTTTCAATGACCATTGTTTACAGATGAGAGCAGATAACAAAAAAAGCCGTGATATCACAGTCAAGCTAGACACTGCTACATATGTATGTCGTTATTAGTTGTAGTAAGTCACACATCTAGTTTTTTGTGGTATTGTGTTCATCAGGGACCCAAATGTATGGCATTTTACCTATAGAGGAAAAAGGACCAGCTGTTTGAAAAAAAAAGTTTGAGATTTTCAGCTGCCTTACATCACATATTTGTACATTTTTGAAAAGAGGGAAGGAAAACTAATTTCCCTTAGAAGATGATTTTTCAATGGAATTTTAGAAGTCCTTACCCTCTTATCTATTTCCCATTATCCATTACTGATATTTTATGTAGTTTTCATGTGGCTTTATTTCTCTAGCATCATATTCAGAACACTGAAATTATTTATTCAAGATGAAATAAAACCCTCCTAAGAGTGTAATCTTTCAAAATGTGTCAATATCTTTAGTAGAGCATGAATTGTGATTATTAAGGATAATAAACAACTATTATGCACTATTTATCCAATTGTGGTGATTGATATTTCTTTATTCTGTTGGACGTTTTAGCTTTAACAGCATAGATAGCAAAGAAATCTAAGGGTATGTTCACATGGCGTGTACTGTGAGTGCTGCTATATGTCTGCTGCTTCAGAAGTACGTGATGGACAGCGCGTAGTTCTGAAGTGCTCACACTGAAGTTCATTTTCCTCAGTGCATAGAAGTGACATGTCTGAATGAGTGTTATGATTTTACCATATTTGCGGGGCTTGCTTTGGGTGTATTTCAGCGTAATTATTCCAAAGTACGCCTAACAAATACACCGTGTGAACATAGCCTAAGAGAAAATATGTTTGCATCTGGAAATTGGTTACTCAAAACATCTTTTTGTTTTAGGCTAAATTTTACATGGTTGTACTCCATACAAACACCTCTAGGGGATTTTAGACCACTTTTACTGCTGCTTCTTGCTCTGTAGGAAATGTGGGTCACATTCTCTGTATCTACAGTATGTCCCTCCAGTATTTTACACTGTATGTGTATTCTAATTTTTCCTAGTTGTATGCAGTCCTTGAGTTTTTCCCTATCAGCAGCTCATTATTACACTACACATATTACGGTATGATTGGACTGACTACTTACTATGAGATTTAATATTTCCCAATTAAAACCTGAAGAATTAAATTTCTTTAAACTTTGAGAACTTCTTGAACCTACATGATGCTGAATCCTTACATAGCCCACATACTTTTTTGCAATGATCAGTTTTTTAGGGGAATTGGTTAGGGAGAACGTTTGAGGACCATTCATGTTTAATACTTCCGACTTGCAATTTGCTACTTAATAAGTTTAGATGTTGTGCAGAGTTTATATAGATATTTACTAATTTGTTTGTTTTAACATATTGACCTGTTTTACACTGAATCTGTTAAAATAAATTATGAGTTATGGGTCCTTGGAGTTGCTTACATTGTGGCCAATGACAATGACCAGCTTAAATATGGCTTCCTGGTGGAGGGGTGATCATCACTAGTATGACCCCCTGGTTTTCCATAAGCTCATTATATATCCCCCCACCCTTTTTATTGTTGGGTCCTGGCACTCAGTTGTCACATACTTCCAACAAAAATGTAGTCCTCTGAGCTGGTGAGTGCGGCTGGAAAAGAAAAGGAAAAAAAAGAAACAATGAGGCAGGGGTGTTTCAGATGTGTACCCTCAAAGACACATTTCTCTGACATGTAATTTGTGGTAAAGATGTTGACTTAATGGTAATAATGTTCATGCTCTAACACACAGATCCTTATACCAGCTGTACTGTCCTGTAGCCAATTGGAAGAACGGGTAGCATTAAGATGGTGTTGGCCCCTACCTACCTGTGAAGATGATTTTCAGCTACAGAATGGCCCACTGACTGACTGCGCCATGTCATTAAGAGATTATGGCCATCAAGAGAGTTACAGCGAGCAAATGGGTACATCAGAGGGATGACGCTGTTTTGTTTGGGGATTGTTCCCAGGAACAACAATGTGTTGGTCTCTCTCAATGGTGTCCTTCGGTCTAATGATAATGACCGAAGGTAAGGGAGGAATCTGTGTGCAGCTAAAGGGGAAGGTTATCAAGTACACTAAAATAAATGGACAACGTCTGAGGAATGTTAGGCGAAGATGCTGGTCATTCCTTTCTCTTTCCTCTTTCTGTAATCTGAACAGATGAGGGCCGGTTTTCATTTAATGATTCTATCCAATTGGTATAACTATTTAATAGCTTGTTGCTAATGGTAATATTATTTGGATGGGCTACATAGTTTATGGTCATAGTTTAAAGAAACTTAAGTAATTGTCGTCTTCTTGGTTAATTTATGCATTTTATGTTTTTCTTGTTGCTAGTACATGGATTAAGTTGCATAGCATTGCTGCTTGGTATCATGAGGCACATATTTGTCAGTAGGCTTAGCTGACTATAAGTTTTTTACAGTCAGAGATATCCCTTTGTTCTATCACTAGAACAAGATGCTGGAGGCATTGTATGGTATGCAGCGTAATTGATACTGACTGATTCATGAGATGCATGAGTTTAGAGTTTTATTTTAGTAGAGAAAATTTTAATTGATAGTATAATGATCAGTAATTTTTTGGTAGTGTCATAGAATTCCCATAGCATTAAGGCCAAAGCTGTCTCACTTGATCTAATGTAGCAGCAGCCTTTAGTATAGTAAGGCCGTGTAAGGTATCTTTTGTAGGTAGCTTTCCATAACATATACAAATTGCTAAGAGTTAGGGCCACATGTATGAAAACTGTATAGGTCTAAAACGCACTTTGTTGCCCATAGCAACCAATCAGCGTGCCCCTCTAATTTTTCCGGAGCACTATATGAAATGAAAGGGGTGCTCTGATTGGTTGCTATGGGCAACAAAGTGAAATTTAGACCTAGACAGTTTTCATACATGTGGACCTTAGTGTGCATCTTTGGGGATTAGGGTTGGTTGGCGGGGGTCGAGCCCATTTGAGGTGTCAAAGACCTATTCTGTGGCAGTTTAGGAGTCAGATGGAGTTGCAGACAAAGTTATGGTGGACTAATTTTAACTAATTGTGATGACCACGCCTGCTCAGGCCTCGGCGCAGTCCTCTGTCCGGAAGGAAAAGCAGATGATGCACTTTTGGCCATGATCTTGTATTTGTATAACTGTTTTCTGTGTTCCAGTCTGAACATAGCCTTGTCAGTGATCACTGAACTATGATTGACTTTAGAGCAAGCCATGGCTTTTGCGGTCCTCATCAACTGCAGGCTCCTGGTGAGGGGAAAGGAGAAGACACAGGATGTTTCTCATGTGGTACTCCCTGTTGGTTTTAGCATCCATGACTCCAGGTTGCATTGACTCCTCTTCCCAGGTGGTAGGGAAAGGGACAGATTTTATAGGAGAGAAAGAAAAACGCATAGAATACACAGGAGGATGTCAGGAACTCCAGTGCCTGAGTGGTAGTCAAAGGAGCCATTCTGGCATCTTTCATATTAATTTCAAAAGTACTATTGCTGGTGTGCTTATCTTTTGATTCTAAGTCTGTCTGTATCTGGGTAGGCCCTGATTGATTCCTGGGCAGCTGCCAACTTCGTAGATTCTGCCTTTGTGTAGGCCTTGGGTTAAACTTGGTAAAACTGGATCATCTTCTTCCAGTAACGGTATCTGACTTAACCCCATTGGCAGGTGGGAGGATTCACTTCAAAACCCCTCAGTTGTATTTGCAAGTTGGCTCTAACCATTCTGAGTTTTTATTTTTTTCCATCACAGACAATTTGTCATTAGATATTGTTCTGGGTCTCTCTTGGTTATGTCTTTGACTGGAGTAAAAGAGAATTCATTAAATGGGGTCCTCAGTGCTCCTCCCACTGTACTTTTCGGCAGTTACCTGAGTGCTAGATCAAGGAAGCCAACCCTACTAATTTTATTTCTGACCCTGCTGATGTTTCAGGCAAAAAAATCTGTTCCTGAGTTTAATACTGTTCCTGAGAAAAGTTTGCCCCCGGGGTGGGGTCGCGACCATTGCTCACGATTAGTGATGAGCGGTTACATCGACTATCGTCATCGGGTCGATAGTCGATATCGTCAATTATCAAGACGATTTCCGATAGTCGATAACAGATTATCGCCGATGACCAATAAAGTCTATGGGAGAGGAACAACACCTTCATTCTTACACCCAAACAGGGCTGGAGAAGCTGGAATTAACATCCACAACAGTCAAATGGATACGTGCTACATCTTAGGCAACACACTTAGGTTATAAAAGCCACAGAAAAAAAGTCACAGACCATTCACTATCCCTGTCTTATACCACAGCATGACCCTTAAACCTGCATGACCCACAAATTAAAAAGAACCACAGATTTAAAAACTGCTGGAAAAAGGAGTCTTTCAACCACCATTTTAGTTTCACTGGACATTGACTATACATGTCCTGTACCGCAGCATGACCCTCAAACCTCCATGACCCACAGATTAAAAAGTGCCGGAAAAAGGAGTCTTTGAACCACCATTTTAGTTGAACTGAACATTGGCTATACCTGTCCTGGGCCACAGCATGAGCCCCAAACCTGCATGACCCCCAGATTTAAAAACTGCCGGAAAAAGGAGTCTTTCAACCACCATTTTAGTTTCACTGGACATAGACTATCCCTGTCCTGGGCCACAGCATGAGCCCCAAACCTGCATGACCCCCAGATTTAAAATCTGCCTGAAATAGGAGTCTGTCAACCACCATTTTAGTTTCATTGGACATAGACTATCCCTGTCCTGGGTAACTTACATCTGTTCAAGTCTTCCTGTACCTCCCTTGTACAATTCAGAGGAATATTTGTATCAGCTATTTTGTACATGTCAGTTTTTTAGTAGTTAAATTCTAGAAAAAACATTTTTAAAATAGGATGGAATCCCACCACGTCTTTGTTTCTCTTTTTTAATTGTATTAAATGGGTTGTCTCACTACAGGGATTGCTGGCTATGTTAAAGATCTTGCAAAAACAAGTCATTTTGCAACATGTGTCCATTAACAGTGTCCTACCTATTCCTGTTTCTGACAGCACCATCACCCTTGAGCCACTCTTGACAATTGTGAAGAACAAATGTCTGTTAGAAACCACATTTTTTACAATAGGACCTGTAGTATAGCTGCATTTCACAGCAACATGCCCCCAAAAATTCAAAACATGACCCTTGAGCCACTCTTGACAATTGTGAAGAACAAATGTCTGTTAGAAACCACATTTTTTACAATAGGACCTGTAGTATAGCTGCATTTCACAGCAGCATGCCCCCAAAAATTCAAAACATGACAATTGAGCCACTCTTGACAATTGCGAATAACAAATATCTGTTAGAAATCACATTTTTTTTTTATAATAGGACCTGTAGTATTGCTGCATTTCAAAGCAGCATGACCCCAAAAATTCTAAAAATGACTTCTCAGCCACTGTTAAAAATTGTGAGGGAGAAATGCCACTTAGAAGCCACATTTCTGTTGCCAAAGGACCATGATTATAGCTTCATCTCACAGCAACATGACCCCAACAAATTGTAAAAATGACTTCTCAGCCACTGTTAAAAATTGTGGGAGGGGAGAAATGCCAATAAGGCTATGTTCACACGGCTTAAAATTGGACGTATTTCAGTCCGTAATTACGAGCCAGAGTGCGCAAATTACGGCTGGAATACGTCCCAGTCATTACGGTAATCCACAGTTCTCATAGAGAACTATGGATTACGTCTCCGCTCCCTGCTCGGCGAATACGCCGAGGGGGAAGTTAAGTGACGTGAATTACTAGCGGCATATACGCGCCGCTGGTAATGGAAGTCTATGGGACGGCGAGGTACGGGCACCTGATCCCGCCCCCGCTCCCACCCCAGGCCACACGGCGTAATTTCGGGGCGTAATTACGCCCTGCAAATAAGCCTTGTGAACCTAGCCTTAGAAGCCACATTTCTGTTCCAAAGGACCATGATTATAGCTTTATCTCAGAGCAACATGGCCCCAAAAATTTTTAAAAATGACTTCTCAGCCACTGTTAAAAATTGTGAGAGAGAAATGCCACTTAGAAGCCACATTTCTGTTCCAAAGGACCATGATCATAGCTTTATCTCACAGCAACATGACCCCAAAACCATTGACAATGTGAAAAATTCCAAAGGTAAAGTGAGTAAATGGAATACGTTTTTTTCACGAAACCTTGGTGTCTTTTACAGTCTCCTCACCGCAACAGCAGCAAAATGAACTTTTGGGAACTGAGAATAAAAATTGCAGTAAGAAATGATCATTTTAAAAAACATTTTTCAAGAGGACCATTTCTGTTTGAAGAGGAATGTGAAGTAAAACGGCAACTAATCGGTGACCTCGGCAATTGGGGCCACAACATCATCAGAGATCCATGCCTGATTCATCTTGATTAGAGATGGGCGAATTTCTCAAAAATTCGGTTCGGTCACTTCGCCGAATTTTCCGACAAAATTCGTTTCGGTCCGAATTACTTCGGCACGAATCACGTTAAAAAACAGCTATTTCCAGGCTGCCCAGAGCCTGCAGGGTGCTGTAGAACGTTGTGCCATGCTTAAATATGCAGAGGGAGCTTGGTTTGGTCTTCATACAATGTTGTGTTTTAGTATGACACGCACATGACTGCCGCCGCTCTTAGAATCGCTTCATATAAAATGCCCTGGGACTTATGGGGGCAAAACTGACCAAAAAACTGAAGCAGGAACGTAGCCTGATAGTCATGGCAGCAAAAGCTGGAAAAAAACAAACTGAGAGCTCAGGTGGCAACATTAGTGACAGAGTGTGGGGGGTGACGGGCGGCAGCCACAGCAGCATGAGGTCAGACAGTGGCACAATGACATTCTGGAAGTGGCAAAACAGTACCAGGCCGCAGAGTGGCACAATGACACAGTGTGGAGGTAAAGGTGGCAGCAGCATGGGGTTTCAGGCAGTGGCACAATGACAAATTCTGGAGCTGGCAAAAAAGGAGTAGGCCAAAGAGTGGTACAATGACACAGTGTGGAGGGAACGGCAGGAGCAACAGCAGCAGAATAAGGTCAAAACAGTGGCACAATGAACACAGTGTGGAGGGCACGGCAGCAGCCACATCAGCAGCATGAGGTCAGACAGTGGCACAATGACAAATTCTGGAGGTGGCAAAAACAGGAGTAGGCCACAGTGTGGAGGGCACGGCAGCAGCCACGGCAGCAGCATGAGGTCAGACAGTGGCCACAATGACACAGTTTTGGAGGCACGCAGGAGTCACAGCACAGCATGAGGTCAGAGGTGGCACAATGACATTCTGCAGGTGGCAAAATAGTATTAGGCGAACTGAGCGGCACAATGACTGAGAGCGGAGGTCACGGCGGCAGCAGCATGAGGTCAGGCAGTGGCACAATGACAGAGAGTGGGGGTGATGACAGGAGCAAGAGCATGGGGTTTCAGAGAGTGGCACAATGACATTCTGGAGGTGGCAAAACATTTACCAGGCCGCAGGTGGCACAATGACACAGTGTGGATGTACGGCAACAGCAACAGCAGCAGCAGCATAAGCACATAGAGTGGCACAATTTGACAGGAGTGTTGAGGTGGGTGGCAATACCATTCCCTGGTAAAGATGGGGGTGGGGCAGATGGAGAAACTATCAGCAGATGTGTGGCATAGGCGGGTGGCGGCATCAGAATAGTGGCTGAGGCAGGTAGTTTGAACCCAGGACTGACGCCTAAGGCATTGGTGTGTGGAAATCCTGGCGATCCACGCCTGATTCTCTTGACAAAGGTCAGTCGTTCAACATTTTCCGTGGACAAGCGGGTTCTCCTTGGGGTAACGATGGCCCCCGCCGCACTGAACACCCGCTTTGATGCCACACTACGGGCCCGGGGCAGGACAGTTTCTCCATCTGCAAACTCGGCAAGTTGCGGCCACACATCCAGTTTGGCTGCCCAGTAGTCCAGGGGGATCTTCTAACTTGGGGTGGCAGAGTGCTGTCCAAGTAGGCCACAACCTGTTGGTTCAGGGAATGCTCCATGTCCTGCTGCTGCTGCTGTTTGGTGACTGCCCTCCTCACTGGGCGGGTAAAGGAAGCTGCTCATTAGTGACTCCAGACTTAGGTTACTGTGATGGAGCTGGTAATGCTCCTACCCCCCACCTTCCCCAGCAGCCGCGGCAGTAGTACTGAGCGCTGAGGAACCCCCCGGTCAGACCTGTCAGGGAGGGACGGATGCCGCAAAATAGGCAGCGGCCAACTGATTACGGAGGATTCCCTATAGTATTTGAGTTTGTCTTCCCTCTAAATAGCTGGGAAAAAAGGTCCCATTTTGGACCGGTAGCGGGGGGTCCAATAGGGTGGAGAGCCAGAAGTTCATCCCTCTGCCGGATGTGACTATTGGGGCTGTCACTAGCCAGGCCAAATAAGCATGCTGCGGGACATCTGACAAGTGACTCGAGGGGCTCCCTGCCTCCTTTTCCCAAATGTATACTGCCACGGTGCTTGGGAGTATCTCCCTCGTCTTCCTCTTTCTCCATCCACCTCCTCCAGCTGCTCCTGCTCCTCCTTCTTGTCATCCGGGGTAGAAAATCCACTCATTTCACCAGACAATGCTTCTGCTCCAATGTCCTCCTCCTCCTCCTCCTCCATTTCAGTCCCCACCGGGACTCATTGGCCACGAGATTTTAGTCGCCACATCTCCAGTCCCCTGCCCAGACAGATTTTTCAGCATCTGTTCCAGGACATAAAGGCAGGGAATGACGTTATTCATCCCGTAGTCCTGGCGACTGCCCAAATAACGAGGCCTCCTAGAATGGCCACAACAAACGGCAGGTGTCACGCATGAGCTGCCATGGCTGACATCAAAGTTACACAGGGGAGTACTTCTGTCTCCTGGATCATCAAAAAAATCGTTTAATGGCCTTTATCTGTTCATACAGTCGGTCCAACATGTGCAGGCTGGAATTCCAGCGGGTGGAACAACGCATATCAGAGCATGTTGGGGGAGGCCGTTCTGCCGCTGCAACTCGAGGAGGGTGTTCCTGGCTTTGTTACGAATGGAAAAAAGTGGCATGCACAGTTTCCTGGCCTTTTTCAGAATGTTCTGAAGATCGGTGGAAGACTTCAGGAACCTTTTTACAACCAGATTGAACACGTGCGCCATGCAGGGCGCATGGACCACCCCTCCTCGGTGCAGCGCGGGACACCATGTTCCCTCCCATTGTCCGTCCCCATGGTTCCGATTTGAAAGTTGGCGCGGAGAAAGCCACACATCGATTTCTGCTGCATGACGCGGAGCAGTTCCTCCCCTGTGTGACTTCGTTCGCCGAGGCAAGCTAGGTGTAGAACTGCGTGACACCGCTGTCCCCTACACATGTGGTATGATGGAGCAGTACTTGTGGAGGCTGAGATGGTGGTGGTGGTGGAGGAGGGAGGAGGAGGGGACATTGGCGCAGGAGCAGCAGTTTGACAAGTGGAGGAGAAAGCGGCGTCTCCTGTCCAAGTTGTTGGTGTGGCACTGGCAGGAAGCACATTCCCCCAGTGGGCCGTAAAGGACATGTACGGGGCCCTGACCGTAGTTACAGCTCCAGAGTCCGCGCTGCCGTTGTACCTTGGAACAAACCGATAAGCTCAAGGATGACCCACTTTCTGTTTACAATATTTAGGGAAGTGCTCGGTACTGCCTTTTTGGAAAGAAATTACGGCTTGGAATCTCCATCTCGCTCGGCACAAGCCATTAGTTCTCTGAATGGGGGCAGAGTCCACCATTTGGAAAGGGAGGGAACTGCAGTACCAACAATTTGGGGACAGGAGCACGGTCAGCTGCTGCACCTTAGGATGGTTGGACGCATATGTTGTCTCTTTACAATCGCCTCTCGGAACGACTGCTGGCCCCAAATGAGTAGCGAGGAGCAGGAGCATCTGGACCGGGAGAGGATGTCAAAGAGAAACAGCTGCCTTCTGCAGAGGTGGTGGAGCCTTGGACTGGTGAAATGGCATGCGTGCCATGGCCGCTGCTGCGCTGCAGCGGCAGGATGGACCACCACATCTGAGCCACGTTTCTCCCGGCCACCGGATGGTGACGCTCAAGTGTTGACGCGGGGCCGTTGTGCCAAACGTTAGTCCCTGGCCACGCTTCACTTTCTGCCACAATTCTAAAATTTACCAATATTCGGCTCCCCCGGTGTCTTAGCAAAGAACTGCCACAACCGCCGAGTAGCTGATTTTACCCCCAAACGCTCCCCCACTGAGTGACTACTGCCGCCGCTGCCTCGCTGAGCCCCTGTGCCGCTAATGTCTTGGACCTGCGAAGCGGGTTTTCTACCCCGTGGCCGGGCTTGGCTCCCGACCTCACACTGCTGCTACCCTGTGACTCACGGCCACACAACCCACTTGCTGGCTGCGCCGCTGCTGACGCGCAAGTGACGCCCTCTTCTCCTGACGATGATGAAGCCCTTGCTTCACCCGGCTCCCAAGTGCGGTGGGGCTACATCATTATCTTTTTGTGTTTCATCGTCACTACTGTCCTCATCACCGGTCTTGGTAAGCCGAGGCTGACCTCTAACCACATGACCACCCATGCCACTCTCCAAAAATCTATACTTTGCCCCCTACTGCAAGAAGCGGGGGATATTGGCCCCATTTCTTCGCTGCCAAGTAGCTGCTGATGCCCTCCTCAACTTGTTCATCCTCGCTATATAGTGGCGCTGAGCCCAGACCCCATAGTAGATCCCTGGCTGAGGGAACTGGATGGGACAGAGGCGGCTGAGGACAGGTGAGGGCCGCTGACCCGCTCCCGGGCCATGCCAACTAAGTTTTGTGTCTGAGGGTCCCACCCGACTCTTGGCTGGGTTTGTCCAGATGTATCTGGGAGGAAGAGGATGACCTAGTCAACCAATCAAAGAACCTTGGGTTGCTGAAACAACAACGGCCCGGCTAGATGACAGCGGCGTTGTGGCCTCACCGAGTGACCCCTGCTGCGACGTCCCCTTCCCTGGGGCTGCGACCTGGGCCCGTTTCAAAAAAATTGTTTGTGCCACTGCCACTCCAGTTGCAGAGCCTGCCACCTCTCTGTCTGACATACTGTTTGTTCTAAAATGTACAGACACTGTTTGATGAAGCTATCTTTATATATGATAAATATACACCCTGTTTTTGACTCCAAATGAACCCAGTAACAAGTTGGGTAACCCTTTGGGTATAAATTTCGCTCCACAAATGGCCAGGAAAAATTTACTTGTATGTGTCGTTTACAAGCACTGTGTTTTTTATAAATGTAAAGCACAAACAGGCTTAATTAACTTTGCTTGTGGATTATGCTACAAGAAAAATGTATATATTTCGGTGTTGAAAAAGACGGTTTATTTTTGTCAGCACAGCAGCCAAAACAACGCTTAATTAAGCCTGGATGTAAATTGCGCAATAGAATTGAGCCACCACAAACTAGTAGCTTTGTAGCGTGTTACAATGGTGTATTTTCTACGCCACACAAAAAAGAGATTTAAATTGTAAATTTAAATTTTGCTTGTGAATTAGGCTACCAAAAAAAATATTATATATTTGGCGTTGAAAAAGGGCGGTTTATTTTGTCAGCACAGCAGCAAAACAACGCTTAATTAAGCCTGGATGTAAATTGCGCAATAGAATTGAGCCACCACAAACTAGTAGCTTTGTAGCGTATTACAATGGCGTATTTTCTACGCAACACAACAAGAGATAAAATTGTAATTAACCTTTGCTTGTGAATTAGGCTACCAAAAAAAAAAATATATATTTGGCGTTGAAAAAGACGGTTTATTTTTGTCAGCACAGCAGCAAAACAACGCTTAATTAACCCCTGGATGTAAATTGCGCAATAAAATTGAGCCACCACAAACTAGTAGCTTTGTAGCGTGTTACCAAAGGCGTATTTTTACGGCCACACAACAAGAGATAAAATTGTAATTAACCCTTTGCTTGTGAATTTTGGCTACCAAAAAAAAATATATTTTTTGGGTGAAAAAGACGGTTTATTTTTGTCAGCACACCAGCAAAACAACGTTAATTAACCCTGGATGTTTAAAATTTCGCAATAGAATTTAGCCACCCCAAACTAGTAGCTTTGTAGCGTGTTACAATGGCGTTTTTTCTACGCCCAAAACAACAAGAAAATAAAATTGTAATTAACCTTTGCTTGTGAATTAGGCTACCAAAAAAAATATATATATTTGGCGTTGAAAAAGACGGTTTATTTTTGTCAGCACACCCGCAAAAACAACGCTTAATTAACCCCTGGATGTAAATTGCGCAATAGAATTGAGCCACCACAAACTAGTAGCTTTGTAGCGTGTTACAATGGCGTATTTTCTACGCCACACAACAGAGATAAAATTGTAATTTAACCCTTTTCTTGTGAATTTAGGCTACCAAAAAAAAAAATATATATTTGGCGTTGAAAAAGACGGTTTATTTTTGTCAGCACAGCAGCAAAACAACGCTTAATTAACCCCTGGATGTAAATTGCGCAATAGAATTGAGCCACCACAAACTAGTAGCTTTGTAGCGTGTTACAATGGTGTTTTTTCTACGCCACACAACAAGAGATAAAATTGTAATTAACCTTTGCTTGTGAATTAGGCTACCAAAAAAAATAATATATATTTGGCGTTGAAAAAGACGGTTTATTTTTGTCAGCACTCCAGCAAAACAACGCTTAATTTTCCCCTGGATGTAAATTGCGCTATAGAATTCAGCAGCCAAAAAATGAAGTGGTATTTGTATTGTTAAAAACCGCTGTTTCTTTAAATGAATACAACAGGAACTGGCTTAGATCCCACTTGGATATTGAATGTAATGCAGTGCAGTGGACGCACACTGGATTTTAGATCCAAATACCCCAAAAAATCAGAAAATAGAACATTAGGAACAGTCTCTGAGACAAGCTGGGGACACCCCACAAAAATCGTGTGTAAAAATCAGTTCTTCAGAAAAACGCTATCACCCGCAGCAGCACCTTCCCTGTCAGTACAGTGAGAGGAGTGTGAGCTCCCAGCGGCGCGCTCGGTTTATATAGTTTGGGGGGACGTCACCCGAATCCCGCCCGGTCTCTGATTGGCTTCATTCTGCACATGTCATGCAGGCTATGCCCTTCTTCCTCCCAGAGTGCTTTGCCCCATGTAGCGCCATGTGCTCGCAGCCATTTTATCAATCAAAAGCACACTTCGTTCACCCGAAGTACCCCAAAGTTCGGCTTCGTTCCGAACCGAAGTTTTCCTGAAATTCTAAACGAATTCCACTTCGTTAGAATCGATTCGCCCATCTCTAATCTTGATGAAAGTCAAACGATCCACATTATCTGTGGAAAGCCGATGCGTTTGTTTGTAATGACTCCTTCAGCTGTGCTGAAGGTCCGCTCAGATATGACGTGGGTTGTGGGCAGGACAACACCTCTATGGCGTGGCGAGCGAGCTCGGGCCATTCATCCATTTGATACCGAAGTCAATTGGATGGAACACATCAAAAACACAGTGTTGAGACACAGGTTTGTGCTCTGATCTTCAGCCCGGTCTCTGTTGTTGTATGTGTGCCCGCATTAATGCGCTGGTGAGTGGTAAATAAAGTTGCCAGAGGTCATTCCATTAGGCTTCTGGCCCCATTGTGTTTGCTGCTGGGACCGCTACGCTACTGGCACTTAAATACTGCCGTCGCTGGCGTTGTTCCACGCCAAATTTGAAAACGTGAAGCAGACGAAACAGAATGTTCCGTTGATCAAATCAGCAAGGTCTCCATTTCCTGCATTTTTACTCTCTATTTGGGTGGGAGGAAGGAAAGTGCTGAGTTTTGGTTTTTACCGGGGATCCAGGAGGGTGGCCACCCAGTAATGTTGTTCATTTTGATGGCCTTAATGCAGGATCATGTTGGAGGAAATGGGCAAATTTAAGCACTCATGTGAGAGATGGAGCCTGATTTCTCAAGCTTTGGGGCGAGGGCCATAGCAAACCGATCTTCCTCATCTTCCTCCTCCGCCCCAAATTCGTCGGCCAACCTCTTTCCAAGGCAGGGACATTGGTAACGTCATTGTCCAGGAATACCTCCTCCTACTCCTCCTCTGCTTCCTCCGGCACAGCTTCAACACAGCCCTGAATTGCCTCAGATGGATGCACCCTGAGAGCTGATGCCCGCCCTTGCACTAGCCCTGGACCCCGAACCACTGTCTAATGAAGACCCGATAAAATTGAGAAACTGTCGGGCCTTGTGGATTCGACGGAGAGAAAGGCTCCGTGTTCCGCATACTGTGTCCGTCTTCTCCTCCGCGCTGGTGGGACCTGATGTTTTAGAGTGTCCAACGATCGTTCCAGAAATAAGATCACCCACAATGCTCATGCTGACAAGGGCATTGTCCCACACTGACCATTTTGGTGGCTTCTTCAAAACCGGCAAGGATGGTGCAGAGCTCTTTCACCTGCCTCCCCTCTCAGTGGCTCAAAAACCCGAGGTCCGCCCGCTGTTGTCAGGCCCTGTGTACTTCGTACTGTTTTAATTTGGGATTCGCGCTGCCACAATCGCTGGAGCATGTGGAGGGTGGAATTCCAGCGTGTTTCCACGTCAACAATGAGACGGTTGACGGGGAGGCCGAGCTGACACTGCAACGCAGAGAGGTGGGACGAAGCAGGGTGCGAACGGCGGAAGTGCGAACTCAGACCTCGAGCCTTCCTCAGCAGGCAGTCCAGACCCGGGTAGCACTTTAGAAATTTCTGAACGACAAGGTTCATGACATGTGCCAGGCAAGGGATGTGCTCCAGCCTACCAATCTTAAGGGCGGCCAGCAGATTTCGACCGTTATCGCACACCACCTTGCCTGGCACAAGGGTTTTTGTCACCCAGCCAGGGGCTCGGGTCTTGTTGGGAGAGCGTCCACAGCTCCTGACCTGTGTGTGGACGGTCTCCAAGACAGATTAATTTTCAACATGGCCTGGTTTCTCTGGGCACGTGATGCCAAACCCGAGGACCTTGGGGGAAAGAACCCTGCACCATCCCTGCGGTTTTGAAGAGTGTGCGCCAAGCCTGAGAGCCACCATCACCCACAGAGACATCCACCCAGCTCACCAGTGAGCTGTCACAGAGATATGCGGCCTTGCCGTGCTTACTAGTCCATGTTTTCGGTGGTTGATGGACTTTCCAGACACAGATGCAGACAACGCGTTTGAAATTTTAGATGACACGTGGCTGGCCAAGACAGGGACGGGTTTTCTGGGAAAGAATACCTGCTCGCATTGGTATTGGGGGCAGGCAAGGGCCATGACGTGGCGGAACCCATGGGCAGCTGAGGAATGTTTTGTGGTGGCGGAGGAGGAGGAGGCGGAGACAGAGGGTGTGACAGTGGTTGGAAGCCCGGCATCGGTGTGGCCTTTTTTTGGCCAAGTGTTGCCTACATTTCCACTCATGCATTCGCTGCATTGAAATAACATGTGGTGGTGGTTAAACACCTAAGATTCTTGCCTCTACTGATGCATTTACGGCAAAGGCGGCATATGACATTGCTTGGTGAATCAGAGGCTTGCTCGAAAAAGGCCCAGGCTTAAGCGAGGAGCGTTGTTTCCGCTGATCGTGGGTGGCGGAATCATCTCAGCGGACTTCTGCGACTGCCCTCTCCCTTTTTGAGGCGGGACCCATACTGACACTACCCCATCGTCTTCCGCCTCGTCCAGTGATGAAGCGCTCGCAAGCAAATTCTGCTGAAAAGACCACGTTGGATCCGCAATGTCGTCATCATAATCATCAACACAGGTGACTTGGTCGTCCTGACATTCTGCATCCAGGAGCTGCGGGCTACAAACAACAGGCACTGCAAGGTGTTGCCGACCGCCCAGGATTTATGCTGATTGACCGCCTTTCTTCTCCTCCTCTGATGGCATCAGTAACTGGGCGTCAGAGCAGACAAAATCATCTTCTTTGGCCTTTTGATCTTTTAACATGCCTTCTGATCCTAACCGCATTTTGTCATCAAAGAGGTCTTCAGAAAATGGATTATCCATAGTGGTGGGTACACGAGTTGACATTTGTGCTGACTTCGCTTCATGTTGGACGGATGCTGATGATGCTGATGACGACATTTGTGGCCATGACTGGGAGGATGAGGAGATAAGACAGCTGGATGCAGGTTGCATTAACCACTGCAGAACAGATTGGCGACGCTGTTCGTTACTGAGATTCACAGGGTGCTGACCCAGCGATGACAGGCCTGTTGGTCCTGCAACCGACGATCCGCTGGCTTGCATGTTGTCGCCAGCACTGGAAGGAGCACCTTATCTCCTACACCCCTCTTTGCTCGCTTACCACCTGCATTTCGCTCCATGTTCAGAAATATAAAAATGTAAGAAAGTATGGAAGAGTTTTTGACAGTCTCTTATTAAAAGACGTCAAATCACAGCTATTCTTAAAACCCTCTAATTTCCAACAGCCAACTAGGATTAGAATCTGAAATGTTTCTAGCGAATACCTGTGAAATGCGGTCTGGTGTAAGAACCGTAAGACAAAATCAAAGTGTTCTCCTTCAGTCCCCGGGATTTACAAAATGCCCGGTAGGACTAGGAATTGAAAAGTTTTCAACAAACTATCATACAAGTGCGATTTCTGCACCAAAAATGAGATTTTACGAGCGCAATAAAAACTATTCAGAAGTTACACGGATGAGAAATTTGGTTTTTTGGCAGCAATGACAAATGTTGCTAGAAAATTTTTCTATCAGAATTGTCGTACAACGTGGCTACTTGAAAAAACCTAGGGCCGCACCACGTGCAATACAGCTATTTAAAAGTTTTACGAATAACAAACGGTGGTTTTTGCACCAATGAAATACACCAACAGTAACTACAAAATTTCTGTATTCAAATTTAAAGTAAAAAGGTGGCTCTATGAACAAAATGGGCCACACAAAGTAATAAAAAATGCCTTTTTTGAAATGTATACGGATAATAAAAGGTGGTTTTTGAACCAATGAAATAAAACTGCGGTGGGCTAGAAAAGTTCTGTATCCTATTGTAAGTACAAAGTGGGTCTTTGAACAAAACTGGGCTGCGCCAAAGGGAAAAAAAACGTAATTAAATTGTGTACTGATTAATAATAGGTGGTTTTTGCACCTATGAAATACAACAGCAATTACTAGCAAATTTCTGTATGTTAATTAGAGATGGGCGAATTTTCCGAAATTCGTTTCGTTCACTTCACCGAATTTCTCGGCAAAAAATAACTTTTTCGTCCGAAATTACTTTGGCAGAATCACGTTAAAAAAAAAGCTATTTCCAGGTGCACAGAGCCTGCAGGGTGCTGTAGAAGGTTGTGCCATGCTTAAAAAATGCAGAGGGAGCTTGGTTTGGTCTTCATACAAGTTGTGTTTTAGTATGACACGCACATGGGCTGTTGCCGCTCTTAGAATGCTTCCCAAAAAAATTCCCTGGGCACTTAAGAGGGCAAAACTGACCAAAAGACTGAAGCGGGAATGTTGCCTTATAAAGGCATGCCAGAGAAAGCTGGAAAAAAAACAAGCTGAGAGCTCAGGTGTCAACATTCGTGACAGAGGGTGGAGGTGACCGCGGCAGCCACAGCAGCATGAGGTCAGACCGTGGCACAATGACATTCTGGAGGTGGCAAAAACAGGAATAGGTCACAGAGTGGCACAATGACACAGTGTGGAGGTCACGGCAGCAGCAGCATGAGGTCAGACAGTGGCACAATGACACAGTGTGTAGGTCACGGCATCAGCCACAGCAGCAGCATGAGGTCAGACAGTGGCACAATGACACAGTGTGTAGGTCACAGCAGCAGCCACAGCAGCAGCATGAGGTCAGACAGTGAAACAATGACACAGTGTGTAGGTCACGGCAGCAGCCACAGCAGCAGCATGAGGTCAGACAGTGGCACAATGACACAGTGTGTAGGTCACGGCAGCAGCCACAGGAACAGCATGAGGTCAGACAGTGGCACAATCACATTCTGGAGGTGGCAAAAACAGGAGTAGGCCACAGAGTGGGACAATGACACAGTGTGTAGGTCACGGCAGCAGCAGCATGAGGTCAGACAGTGGCACAATGACACAGTGTGTAGGTCACGGCAGCAGCCACAGGAGCAGCATGAGGTCAGACAGTGGCACAATGACACAGTGTGTAGGTCACGGCAGCAGCCACAGCAGCAGCATGAGGTCAGACAGTGGCACAATGACACAGTGTGTAGGTCACGACAGCAGCCACAGCAGCAGCATGAGGTCAGACAGTGGCACAATCACATTCTGGAGGTGGCAAAAACAGGAGTAGGCCACAGAGTGGGACAATGACACAGTGTGTAGGTCACAGCAGCAGCCACAGCAGCAGCATGAGGTCAGACAGTGGTACAATGACAAAGTGTGTAGGTCATGGCAGCAGCCACAGCAGCAGCATGAGGACAGTGGCACAATGACACAGTGTGTAGGTCCCGGCAGCAGCAGCATGAGGTCAGGCAGTGGCACAATGACACAGTGTGTAGGTCACGGCAGCAGCATGAGGTCAGACAGTGGCACAATGACACAGTGTGTAGGTCACGGCAGCAGCAGCATGAGGTCAGGCAGTGGCACAATGACACAGTGTGTAGGTCACGGCAGCAGCATGAGGTCAGGCAGTGGCATAATGACATTCTGGAGGTGGCAAAAACAGGAGTAGGCCACAGAGTGGGACAATGACACAGTGTGTAGGTCACGGCAGCAGCCACAGCAGCAGCATGAGGTCAGACAGTGGAACAATGACAAAGTGTGTAGGTCACGGCAGCAGCCACAGCAGCAGCATGAGGTCAGACAGTGGCACAATGACACAGTGTGTAGGTCACGGCAGCAGCAGCATGAGGTCAGGCAGTGGCACAATGACACAGTGTGTAGGTCACGGCAGCAGCATGAGGTCAGACAGTGGCACAATGACACAGTGTGTAGGTCATGGCAGCAGCAGCATGAGGTCAGGCAGTGGCACAATGACACAGTGTGTAGGTCACGGCAGCAGCATGAGGTCAGGCAGTGGCACAATGACATTCTGGAGGTGGCAAAAACAGGAGTAGGCCACAGAGTGGGACAATGACACAGTGTGTAGGTCACAGCAGCAGCCACAGCAGCAGCATGAGGTCAGACAGTGGCACAATGACAAAGTGTGTAGGTCACGGCAGCAGCCACAGCAGCAGCATGAGGTCAGACAGTGGCACAATGACACAGTGTGTAGGTCACGGCAGCAGCAGCATGAGGTCAGGCAGTGGCACAATGACACAGTGTGTAGGTCACGGCAGCAGCCACAGGAACAGCATGAGGTCAGACAGTGGCACAATCACATTCTGGAGGTGGCAAAAACAGGAGTAGGCCACAGAGTGGGACAATGACACAGTGTGTAGGTCATGGCAGCAGCCACAGCAGCAGCATGAGGTCAGACAGTGGCACAATGACATTCTGGAGGTGGCAAAAACAGGAGTAGGCCACAGAGTGGGACAATGACACAGTGTGTAGGTCACGGCAGCAGCCACAGGAACAGCATGAGGTCAGACAGTGGCACAATGACACAGTGTGTAGGTCACGGCAGCAGCCACAGCAGCAGCATGAGGTCAGACAGTGGCACAATGACACAGTGTGTAGGTCACGGCAGCAGCAGCATGAGGTCAGGCAGTGGCACAATGACACAGTGTGTAGGTCACGGCAGCAGCATGAGGTCAGGCAGTGGCACAATGACATTCTGGAGGTGGCAAAAACAGGAGTAGGCCACAGAGTGGGACAATGACACAGTGTGTAGGTCACGGCAGCAGCCACAGGAGCAGCATGAGGTCAGACAGTGGCACAATGACACAGTGTGGAGGTCACGGCAGCAGCCACAGCAGCAGCATGAGGTCAGACAGTGGCACAATGACACAGTGTGGAGGTGGGTGGCAATACCAGTCCCTGGTAAAGATGGTTGTTGGCAGATGGAGAAACTGTCAGCAGATGTGTGGCATCTTGACAAAGGTCCGTCGTTCCACATTTCCCGTGGACAAGCGGGTTCTCCTTGGGCTAACGATGGCCCCCGCCGCACTGAACACCCGCTCTGATGCCACACTACTGGCCGGGCAGGACAGCTTCTCCACTGCAAACTCGGCAAGTTGCGGCCACACATCCAGTTTGGCTGCCCAGTAGTCCAGCGGATCTTCTAACTGGGGTGGCAGAGTGCTGTCCAAGTAGGCCACCACCTGTTGGTTCAGGGACTGCTCCAGGTCCTGCTGCTGCTGCTGCTGCTGGCGACTACCCTCCTCACTAGGCGGGTGAAGGAAGCTGCTCATCAGTGACTCCAGACTTAGGTTACTGCTGATGGAGCTGGTACTGCTCCTACCCCCCCACCTTCACCCAGCAGCCGCGGCAGTAGTACGTGAGCGCTGAGGAACCCCCCGGTCAGACCTGTCAGAGGAGGGACGATGCCGCACATAGGCAGCGGCCAACTGATTACGGAGGAAGTGGATGACTTAGTCAACCAATCAAGAACCATTGGGTTGCTAGTCAGTACACGGCCGCTAGATGACAGCGGCAGTTGTGGCCTCACCGAGTGACACCTGCTGCGACGTCCCCTTCCTGTGCTGCGACCTGCTACAGGAATGTTGGTGCCTCTGCCACTCGCAGGTGAAGAGCCTGCTACCTCACTGTCTGACAGACTGTTTGTTCGAAAATGTACAGACACTTTTTGATGAAGATATCTGTATATGATATATCCACACCCTGCATTTGACTCCAAATGAACCCCGTAACAAGCTTGGGTAACCCTTGGATATAAATTACGCTCCACAAATGGCCAGGAAAAATTGACTTGTATGTGCCGTTTAAAAACTCTGTGTATTTTACTGAATATAAAAGCACAAACAGGCTTAAAGGGGATGCCTCATGTCAAGACTTAAGCCTACCTTTCTCCAGTTTTGATTCTCAGATTCTTGAAAACGAGGGCGGGCTTGCATTTTCTTGTAACCATCTCCCCCTCCCTTCCTCTAGGTGACTTCATCACGCCACCCTCCGTGTCGTGCTCGCTCCCGCTGCTTGCAGTAATTCATTCTGCATTAGCATCGGGAGACAGAGCTTCCAAGATCAAGGCAAACACAATGGCTAGTAGTTTAGTCTTGATCTAGAGCGGGGTCGGACGCGGGGCGCAGCCCTGGAGGGAGGCCCCACATGACCTGGCGCGCCGACTCCGGGCAAGTGTAGGGGAAGTTGGCGCTCTGTGCGGGATCGTTGGCGCACAGCGCGTGTTGTTTGGCGTGCTGAGTGCGCCGTGTGACGTGCAGAGGATGACGCGCGGAAGGGAGGGGCGGGGATATATAACCGCCGCCCCGCGCCGCGCGGGAGCATTCCGGCACAGAGAAAAATCATAGTGAGTCTCTGTGCTGTGCGGCGTTAGCTAGTTAGGACAATGGAGTCAGTCGATGGGCTTTTGGAGCAGCTGAGGAGAGCTGCTGGAGACAGGGGACATGTTTGGTTGCAGCAGCAGGTAGCGTTGGGGGATGGGCGAGGGGCCTTACCTCCTGCCTCACCGGTGGATGTTGTGGGGCCTCCAGGCCTCCCAGACGCCGCGCTAGACCACCAAATCGTCTGAGCCCGGACGTTACCCCCAGGGCCCGCGTGCGCCGTCAGAGCCCCTCAGGGGACCCTTCGGGCCGAGAGGGGCGGGCGCTGGCTCGGGCACGCCCCGCTCGGTCTGGGAGGAATCAGAGAAGGCGAGCGGGTCCGCGGAGCACGGCAGCGGCTGTCCACGGTACTGTGGGGGGCGGTTGCCGGGGCTCCTGTTGTCGTGGAGTGGGTTTGGTGGCGGCGAGCGGTTCTGGCGAAGTTCGGTCGGGCCCGCTCGCCAGACATCGCAGATGGAGTGGTAAAGTCGGCGGCTTCGGGAGGAGGGGCGTTATGGTTAGCGGCGCGGATGTCGGTCCGGCGCCGGGATCGCGGAGTGGATGGACAGCACCAGATGGCTTCGGGGATGAAGAGAGCGCATCAGGGATCACGTCGTCGCAAATACGGTCGACGGTCCGATTGGTGCGGGGCCAGGCGCAAGTGGAGACAGCGGAGCGAGGGAGCAGCGCGGATCGGAGGACGACTGGAGTGTCGCGTCAGGGATCGGTTGTGACGGCTGGCGGGATCACAGCTCCCGTGCAGCCTGGTGAGTCATGTTCTGTGTCTGTTTTGTATCCGCCGGGGGAGTTGGGGCAAGGGTTAGGGCTAGACCAGGACCCATTTCGTTGTCCCCCGGCGCAGGAATGGCAAGATTTGGCGGGGAGTATTAGGGAGTTTATGTCGCGGTTCCCGGGGCCTAGGGGCAGTGGGGATCAGGTATCGCCAGTGTCGGCCTGGGGTGCTGTGATGTCGGGTGGGGGAATTCCCCCTCCAGTTATGGAAAGGGGGGTCGCATCTGTTGGGGCGAGATCGGGTGTAGCGGTGTCGATTCAGACGGATTTGGACAAGGTGGATAGTGTGCGACTGGATGATAGGGCGAGGGGTGAGGTTTATGTTTGTTTTGAGGGCCCATTGGGAGCACATTTGAAGAAAGAGGTGAGAGAAAAGATATGGCAGGATGAGTACGTCGAGATTTTTTCTCTCCTCCCTCTGGAAAAATTTAATCTGGAGAAAGGAAAAAGGGATGTTGGGAAGAAGGAGGAAGAGGAGAAGAAGAGGTGGCGGCTCATACCCCAAACTTTTCAGAATTGGTTGCAGGCATTTGCGATATTGGCCAGTGTGATTGGGGAAAAAGCTCCTCAGAATTGTTCCGGGTTGTTCTGTTACATGGACGCAATTGGAGAAGCTTATAGGGTGTATGGGGGCCAGGCTTGGCTTCGATACGATGAGCAGTTTCGGCAACGAAAGGCGGTTGTTCCTTCCATACAAGGGATCATAAAGATATAGGACTTTGGCAAGGGTTACGGCACCGGCGAGGTATGGGGGCATTCCTTTCAGGGAGGGCCCGGAGGTTCCGGGCAGTATGGGGAGCCGGTTCCGGCGTTGGCTCGACTCAACAGGGGAGTAAGAACGGTGTCTGCTGGCAATTCAATGACAGCCAGTGTAGATAAGGGGGGAGTGGTCGGTTTAAGAACATCTGTTGGGCCTGGAGTGCGGCCTCGCACGGAGCATCCAAGTGCTTCCGGCGAGGAAAGGGAAAAGGTTCAGGCGCTGCGCAGGGGGGAGCCCCCGGTGAGGGTGGCCGCGATGGTGCCTTATCTAAATAGGTATCCGGATCAGCGGGCGGCGTTGTTGCTGCGGGAAGGTTTCACGTTTGGCTTTAAGAGTCCGCCACCGGCACATGAAGTGCCGTTCGTGTTGAAGAACTTAAAATCTGCCGTGCTTCAACCGGAAGTGGTTTCGGAGAAGCTGGCGAAGGAGGTTCAGTTGGGTAGGATGGCGGGTCCTTTTGCGGAAGTGCCTTGTTCTGGGTTTGTGGTCTCCCCGTTGGGAGTGGTTCCCAAGAAGGAACCAAAAAAGTTTCGTTTGATTCACCACTTGTCGTTCCCAAAAGGTTTATCTATTAATGATGGGATTGACCCGGCCTTGTGCTCGGTCGAATAAAACGTCTTTCGATGCGGCGGTTCGCTGGGTTCGGGGGTATGGTAGGGGGGCCCTGATGGCTAAGACTGACATTGAGTCGGCTTTCAGGTTGTTTACCCCGGTTCATGCGGATAGTGTGCGGTTGCTGGGTGTCATTGGGAGAGAGAAATTTTTTTCGGATAGGTTTCTTTTTCCGATGGGATGCGCCATCTCTTGTTCTTATTTTGAGACGTTTAGCTCCTTTTTGGAGTGGGTGGTGAGGGACGTGTCTGGGGTTTTCATCCCTCATCCATTATTGGATGATTTTTTCTGTGTTGGCCCGGTGGACTTTTGGGGTTTGTGGGTCGCTGCTGGCTAACATGCAATGGGGTCGGGTCAGTTTGCGGTCCGTTGGCTCCAGATAAGACGGGGGGCCCTTCTACACGCTGAATTTTTTGGGGATCCGATAGACTCGGAGGCAATGGAGTGCAGGTTTTCCGGAGGAAAGTTGGGGTCGTTAAAAGGGGAGGTTATAAGGGGTTTGACATTGAAAAGATCAAGTTGAGGGAGTTGCAATCATTGTTAGGAAAATTGAATTTCGCCTGTTGCATTATCCCGATGGGCAGGGTTTTTTGTCGCAGGTTGGCGGCGGCCACTTCCGGGGTGGTAGGGCCGCATCATTTTATCAGGTTAACGTTGGATTTCAAGGAAGACCTTAGAGTATGGCAGTCCTTTTTGAGGCGCTACAATGGTCGGTCCATGATATTGGAGGAGGCATTGAGTAACACGGACATTGAGGGGTTTACGGATGCGGCAGGTGGGGTAGGGTATGGGGCAAATTTTTCCAAGGAGAGTGGGGGTGCCGGCGTTTGGCCACCAGCTGGGGAGAGTCGGGGTTTTGGGGAGGAATCTGGCGCCCGATGGAGCTCTTCCCGATTGTACTTGCGGTGGAGATTTGGGGGGAAAAAATGCGGAACAAGAAAGTCAGGTTCCATTGCGATAATTTGGGGGTGGTGCAGGCCATTAACACGCTGTCGGCTTCCTCTCCCCCTGTGGTTGATTTGCTTCGGAGGCTAGTTCTTCGCTGCCTGGGTGTGAACTTGTGGGTTGTGGCGGTTCACGTGCCGGGGGTGCAGAACGACTTGGCTGACGCTCTATCTCGTTCACAGTGGGGAGCGGTTCCGGTCCTGGCTCGGATGCGCGGCCTTCGGTGTGGAGTGCCCAAGGAACTGTGGAATGTGGTTACGGTACCGCAAAGCAATTATTCAGGTCGTCCGTAGCTAGGGGGACGTGGGATTCGTATTCGGCCGCGTGGGTTTTGTGGGAGCGTTGGGTGGAGGGCCTCAGGCCATTTGGGTCGGAGGAGGAGAGGGCATTGGCCCTCTTCTGCTTTATTGGCCATACAGTTAACGAGGGGTGGTCGGTGTCTAAGATTTCTCGTTGGTCTCGGAACTTGCCCTTTGGGTTTTTAAGGCACGGGGATTGAGGGATGTGACGAAGTCGTTTTGTGTCACGCAGGCACTAAAGGGGTTAAGGAGGGGGCACGTCTCAGCGGATGGGAGGCGCCCGGTGGTGTTTCGGTTGCTGGAACGGTTGGGCTCGGTACTGGGTGGCGTGTGTTCGTCGGTTTGGGAGGTAGAGCTGTTTCGGCTAGCCTTCTCATTGGCGTTCTTTGGAGCATTGCGTATTGGGGAATTAGTTTCTCCTAGTAAACGGGGGGCTGGGGGGGTTTCGCAATGAAGATGTGCAGCTTCAGGAAGACGGGTGGGAACTGTGGATTAAAAAATCTAAAACGGACCAAAGGGGCAGGGGCAGAAGGGTCCATTTGGGTGCTGTCCAAGGGGCAAGGACGTGCCCAGTGCGGTGTTTGGGTCAATACAGGAGCGGGCGTGCTGGACAGCCCGGCCCATTATTGGTACATGAGGGCGGGGGCGTTTCGTCTCGGTTCCAATTCCAGTCCCGGTTTCCGGCGTTGCCTGTCGGTGTTGGCTTGGACCCTCCAGTTCGCCTCCCACTCTTTTCGTATCGGGCGGCCACGGAGGCGGCTAGGCTTGGGCTGGATTCTTCGACCGTAAGGAGAATTGGCCGGTGGGAGTCGGATCGTTTCCTGCTTTACATTCGGCCGCACTTCGCTCAAGGCCTCATGGTTTAAAAGGGGGAGGGGGGGTAGGTTCGAGGCAGCTACAGTTTGGGCTGGCGGTGGTCCCAATTGGTGGGGGTTGGTGTGTATTCTTATTACTTCTGTTTGTGTTGCCAGGGTTTTCCCATCGTTGTTTGGATCTTTGGACACTCTTTTGCATTGGGGGCGCAGCGAGCTGCGTGAGACAACGCTCCTCCAGTTGACATCCCGATGAACGGCGACAGTAAAACGTGGATCGCCCCGGCGTGGTATGGTTTGGAACCAGGTTTTGCCGGTTCCAGGAGTATGCCGTGGACCGACCTCCGGAGTTCGTGGTATTTTTACGTTGGGGGGAATGATTTGGGGACTGCGCCGATCAGAGAGTTGATTAGAGATATTAAGTACGATTTGTTGCGGTTATGGAGGCAGTACCCGGGTTTGATAACGGTTTGGTCGGACATGGTTTGGCGGTGGTCGTGGCGTCACGCGGGTTCGGTCATGGGGCTTAACCGAGCGCGGGTAAAAGTTAATCGTACTGTCGCGCGCTTTGTTACACGCAACGGGGGCTTTGTGGTGCGGCACAGGGAACTGGAGACCGGAGACGGTGATTTTTGGAGGGACGATGGGGTCCACCTGAATGCAGTAGGGTTGGATTTGTGGTCTTTAAGTGTCGGAGAAGGTGTAGAGAGAGCGTTGGGGCTGGTGGGGGCGGCGCGTTCATAAGGGGTCATGAGGCGCTTGCTGTGGCGGGTTAGGGGTCCTTGGAGTCAGTGAATATTGGTGGGGGAGGCAGGTTTCGGCTTGTCTCCTAATTGGAATTGACCGGTCTGGCGAAGGTTTGGGGCTCCGCAGGGCATGGTCCTTGGGAGCAGGGGAACAGTGGTAACCACCTGAGGTGGTGTGGTGCCCTTGGGCTTGGTGTGATGGCTGAGGGTAAGCTACTGTTTGTTGGAGTATGGTCGCCAGGCTTGGTCGGGGGTTATGGTAACTCCAAGGACCTCAGCCCCAAGTGTTAACCGGTCGAATGGGTATAGGGGGGGCTATACTCATTCGTGTTATAATGTTTGTTTATGGAAATTGTTATGTTAATAAAATGGCTGCTGTGGCCAATACATCCAAGCTATGTCTCAGAGTCATTATTGGGGAGACATGGTGGGTGAGATGGTCCGGCAGGGATAGGTGCTGCACAGGGTCATGACATTTTCCTCCTACTCCTGCCGCATTCCTGCCCAGTGATTTATTTGCATCCACTGAGAGTGGATGAGACAGCTGCGTCTGTCCGGCACTTATTTTCTGGGTCATAAAACACATCGTTCTACTGCGAGTAGAACGATGTGTAACACTGCAACAACATCTGCCTGTTACTCCCCCCCCCCACATGTGTACAAATATATATATGGAGAGAGACACATTATATATATATATATATATATATATATATATTCACTCTCCATAAACACTGCAACAACACCTACCTAGGTGTGTGTGTTCCTCTCTTTCTCCCTGGGTATATACATATATGTGTTTCTCTCTCCTCCCCCTACGTATGTATATAAATCCCACTGCCTATATCTATATTTATGGAGAGTGAATATATATACACATACAGGGAGAGAGAGAGGGACACACATGTTTCTCTCCATAAATATATTTATAAACATGTCAGGTGGAAAGGAGAGTTACAGGCAGGTGTTTGTTATATATACTATACTGTCTATATATATATATATATATGAAGAGAAAGGGACACATGACTAAGTATACATACAATACATGTGTGTGTCCCTCACTCTATCCCCATGTGTCTATATTAGTATATATATATATATATATATATATATATATATATATATATATATATATATATATATATTTTATATATATATATATATATTGTTACATCGCCTGTGGGATATTTATATACATAGGGGGGGGGGGAGATAGAGAGTACACACCATATATATATATGAAGCGAAAGAGGAGACACAATATACAATATATATGTTGTGTCTCTGTGTCTCTCGATGTATATGTATATATATATATATATATATATATATATAAAATGTGTCTTTAGCACTCTCTCTTCGTATATATATGCCTCACTGGATATATATGTGTGTGTGTGTATATATATATATATATATATATATGTGTGTATATATATATATATATATACACTCACCGGCCACTTTATTAGGTACACCATGCTAGTAACGGGTTGGACCCCCTTTTGCCTTCAGAACTGCCTCAATTCTTCGTGGCATAGATTTTTTTTTTGTGGAAAAACGCATCCGAAAAGCGGATGCGTAAAACGCAGCTGAAAAAGCATTGAAAACGGATCCAAATAAAGTATCCAATGCTGCGTTTTGTGGATCCGCTTTCCGGATGCGCTTTTCAAGTGCGAAAAACGGATCCGTAAAAAGGATCCAAAACGCCGTGTGAACAAGCCCATACAGTGACCACATAGTGGTAGAACCCACAACAAGTACTACAAACAAAGATTATGTTACTGTATTTATGGAAAACATCAGGTAATTATAGCACTAAATGAGGCAGAAGCTGTCCTTTTTACATTGAAACTGGAGGGGACCCCATGTGTATTATTTTTTACAAAAATCATTGATTTACTGAGAATCCTAAACTGGGCACCTCCTGTAATCATTACAGTGGATGCCCAGGTGCAGATTCTGATTAAATAACTACATTTTCTGGAAAAAAAACGACGTGGGGTCCCCCCCAATTTCCATAACCAGCCAAGGTAAAACCGACAGCGGCAGCCTGATACTATTAGAATGGGAAGAACCATCAATACTGGTAACTTCCCATTCTAAAAATACCAGCCTGCAGCTGCTCCAGAAGCAGACCATCACATTAGAGGGTCCGCCTCTGACGGTTACCGGCTCTTCCCAGTACCCCTGGTGCGTTGGGTACTGGGGTAATAGTGTCACGGGGTTAGTGTCAGCCTTAGGCAACAAGAAACGCCGCTGGCTGACACCAAGCCCAAGCGATGGTAATGAAGAGGCGTCTGTCAGACACCTCCACTACTATCACTGGAAGAATATTAAAAAAACAACACACACAGAAACCGCAAAAAAAACTTTATTCAAATAAAAACTCCCCAACACCAGCCCTCGTTAACCATTTTATTAAAGAAATCGACACAACGCTTTCCGACGTAGTCCACCGAATCCGTCGTAGTCCAGGGGAAACCTGTAAAGAAAAAAAAACACAAAAAACAACCCTACTAATGGGGCATCACCCAGCTTTCCGGGATGCTAAAAAGCCTATTCTGTGCCATGGAATGCTGGGTGACATCTCCAAAAGTAGGCATCCAGGAAGGCTGAGTGGCACCCATCCTCCACACAAGGCACCCAACTTTTCTAAGTGTCTGCTGTGGGTGATGTCACCCAGCTTTCCTGGGTGCTGGATAGGCTATCCAGCATCCAGGAAAGCTGAGTGGCACCCATCCCCCACACCAGACAACAAGCTTTTATGGGTGCCAGCTGTTGGCGATGTCACCCAAATATTCAAAGCTGGGTGCCTGGTATAGGGGAATGGGTGCTACCCAGCTTTCCTGGATGCTGAATAGCCCAACCAGCAACTTAGAAAGCTGAGTGACTTCGACCACAGCAGGCACCCAGAAAAGCTGGGTGTCTGGTGTGGTGGATGGGTGCCACTCAGCTTTCCTGGATGCTGGATAGCCTATCCAGCATATGGGAAAGTTGGGTGACATTGCCCGCAGCAGGTACCCAGAAAAGCAGGGTGCCTACTGTGAGGGATGGGTGCTACCCAGCTTTCCTGGATGCTGAATAGCCCAACCAGCAACTTAGAAAGCTGAGTGACTTCGACCACAGCAGGCACCCAGAAAAGCTGGGTGTCTGGTGTGGGGGGTGGGTGCCACTCAGCTTTCCTGGATGCTGGATAGCCTATCCAGCATATGGGAAAGTTGGGTGACATTGCCCGCAGCAGGTACCCAGAAAAGCAGGGTGCCTACTGTTAGGGATGGGTGCTACCCAGCTTTCCTGGATGCTGAATAGCCCAACCAGCAACTTAGAAAGCTGAGTGACTTCGACCACAGCAGGCACCCAGAAAAGCTGGGTGTCTGGTGTGGTGGATGGGTGCCACTCAGCTTTCCTGGATGCTGGATAGACTATCCAGCATATGGGAAAAGTTGGGTGACATTGCCCCAGCAGGTACCCAGAAAAGCAGGGTGCCTACTGTGAGGGATGGGTGCTACCCAGCTTTCCTGGATGCTGAATAGCCCAATCAGCAACTTAGAAAGCTGAGTGACTTCGACCACAGCAGGCACCCAGAAAAGCTGGGTGTCTGGTGTGGTGGATGGGTGCCACTCAGCTTTCCTGGATGCTGGATAGCCTATCCAGCATATGGGAAAGTTGGGTGACATTGCCCGCAGCAGGTACCCAGAAAAGCAGGGTGCCTACTGTGAGGGATGGGTGCTACCCAGCTTTCCTGGATGCTGAATAGCCCAACCAGCAACTTAGAAAGCTGAGTGACTTCGACCACAGCAGGCACCCAGAAAAGCTGGGTGTCTGGTGTGGGGGGTGGGTGCCAATCAGCTTTCTTGGACGCTGGATAGTCTATCCAGCACCCGAGAAAGTTGGGTGACATTGTCCACAGCAGGCACCCAGAAAAACTGGGTTCCTATTGTGAGGGATGAGTGTTACCCAGCTTTCCTGGATGCTGGATAACATATCCAGCATCAGGGAAAGCTAGATTGGCTGTGGGGTTGGATTGTGGGGGGGGAGTGAGGATGGTGGTTAGGTAGGCAGATCCTGCAGCCAGAGAAGTGAATTTTAATTAGGGCAGATAAGGGAGCTGAGGCTGTGGCTGTGAGTCTGAGCCCAGACTCTGTGAAGTGAATACAAATTAGGGCAGAAGATAAGGCAGTGATAAATCATTAGCAGCAGCAGATAACTGAGGAGGGGAGGGGAGCAACAGGCAGCCAGCCAGCTGAATGCCATTGCTCACTGCTCTCTGCACTCTGTGCTGAGATCAAGAAGACAGGACAGAGAAGAGAGGGAGTGCGCATGGGTGAACAAGCGCGCTCCCGGCCCGACCTGTATGAAAAAAAAACAGGAGCCGGCAGCCTATAAGAAAGAACAAGCAGGTCGGTGACCATAGGGACCTGAGCAGGCTCAGGTGCCTCTACAAGAAGAGGTATCTGGAAAACAGTGGGACAATGTTAATTGATATATATTGGAAAGTTGATTGTTTTTTAAAGATCTTTAACCTGAAAACCAATCTTTGTAGCGAGACAACTCCTTTAATTAACCTTCGGATATGAATTATGCTACAGAATTTATTTTGTGGCGGTGAAAAACAAAGTTTCTTTTACTGAGTACAACAGCAGAACAACGCTTAATTAACCCCTGGATGTAAATTGTGCAAAAGAATTGAGCAGCCAGAAACTATTAACTTTGTAGCGTGTTACAATTGCGTGTTTTCTACGCTACACAACAAGAGAAAAAATTGTAATTAACCTTCATTTGTGAATTATGCTACAGGAAAATTGTATTTTTTATGGGGGGAAAAAGACGGTTTCTTGGAGTCACAACAGCAGCAGAACAATGCTTAATTAACCCCTGGATGTAAATTGCACAAAAGAATTGAGCAGCAGGAAACTACTAGCTTTGTAGCGTGTTACAATTGCGTGTTTTCTATGCTACACAACAAGAGAAAAATTGTTATTAACCTTCGTTTGTGAATTATGCTACAGGAAAATTGTATTTTTTGGCGGTGAAAAGACGGTTTCTTGGAGTCACAACAGCAGCAGAACAACGCTTAATTAACCCCTGGATGTAAATTGCGCAAAAGAATTGAGCAGCAGGAAACTACTAGCTTTGTAGCGTGTTACAATTGCGTGTTTTCTACGCTACACAACAAGAGAAAAAATTGTAATTAACCTTCGCTTGTGAATTATGCTACAGGAAAATTGTATTTTTTGGCGGTGAAAAAGACGGTTTCTTGGAGTCACAACAGCAGCAGAACAACGCTTAATTAACCCCTGTATGTAATTTGCGCAAAAGAATTGAGCAGCAGGAAACTACTAGCTTTGTAGCGTGTTAAAATTGTGTGTTTTCTACGCTACACAACAAGAGAAAAAATTGTAATTAACCTTCGCTTGTGAATTATGCTACAGGAAAATTGTATTTTTTGGCGGTGAAAAAGACGGTTTCTTGGAGTCACAACAGCAGCAGAACAACGCTTAATTAACCCCTGGATGTAAATTGCGCAAAAGAATTGAGCAGCAGGAAACTACTAGCTTTGTAGCGTGTTACAATTGCGTGTTTTCTACGCTACACAACAAGAGAAAAAATTGTAATTAACCTTCGCTTGTGAATTATGCTACAGGAAAATTGTATTTTTTGGCGGTGAAAAAGACAGTTTCTTGGAGTCACAACAGCAGCAGAACAACGCTTAATTAACCCCTGGATTAATTGCGCAAAAGAATTGAGCAGCAGGTAAACTACTAGCTTTGTAGCGTTACAATTGCGTGTTTTCTCTACGCTACACAACAAGAGAAAAAATTGTAATTAACCTTCGCTTGTGAATTATGCTACAGGAAAATTGTATTTTTTGGCGGTGAAATAGACGGTTCCTTGGAGTCACAACAGCAAAACAACGTTTAATTAACCCCTGGATGTAAATTGCGCAAAAGAATTGAGCAGCCAAGAATGAAGTGGTATTTGTATTATAAAAACGCTATTTCTTTAAATGAATACAACAGATACTGGCTTAGATGCCCCTTGGATATTCAATGTGCTTTGAGCAGATAGCATTAACATGTATATGCACTGGACTTCAGATCCAATACACCAAAAATCAGAAATAGAACATTAAGAGACGCAGTCTCTGAGACAAGCTGAGACACCCCACAAAAATCGCTGTATAAAAATCAGTTCTTCAGTAAGAGCTAATACAAGCAGCCGCGGCAGCAACACCTTCCCTAGTCAGTACAGTGAGAGGAGTGTGAGCTCCCAGCGTCGCGCCCGGACTTATATAGTGCGGTGACGTCATAGAATCCCGCCGGTCTTTGATTGGCTTTATCTCTGCACATGTCATGCAGGCTATGCCCTTCTTCCTCCCAGAGTGCTTTGCCCCATGTAGCGCCATGTGGTCGCAGCCATTTTATCAATCAAAAGCACACTTCGTTCACCCGAAGTACCCCATAGTTCGACTTCGTTCAGAACCGAAGTTTTCCTGAAATTCTAAACGTCAGAATCGATTCGCCCATCTCTAATGGTAATATAAGTACAAGATGGATCTTTCAACAAAAATGGCCTGCGCCAAAGTGAAAAAAAACTATTTAAATTGTGTATGGATAATAAAAGGTCGTTTTTGCACCTAAGAAATACACCTGCGGTGACTAGAAAAGTTCTGTATCCTATTGTAAGTACAAAGTGGGTCTTTGAACAAAACTGGGCTGCACAAAAGTGAAAAAAACCTTATCAAATCGTGTACGGATAATAAAAGGTGGGTTTTGCACCTATCAAATACACCTGCAGTTACTAGTTCACCAAAAATATACACTCTCCTTGAAAAGCCTGCCTGTGTTCGCCCCCCCCCCCCCCTCTCCCGCGGTTGTACAGCGCTAGATGCTTCTTTCAAAGTCTCAGCCTAACTAGCTAAAAACTTAAATTCTCTAATCTACCTATATTCTAATGTTCACAGCTAAAAGCATAGATGTCTCTGTGAACACAGAGACCTGTGGCGCTGAGCTGTATTGAGGAGAAAGCTGACACACGTCCTGCTCTTATAAGACACACACACA
>JAODAL010042465.1:0-34794 GCA_025379985.1 Phyllomedusa bahiana | reverse complement strand
CTTTGCATGCACTTCTGCCATTCCTACACCGCCAAGCACACCCTCCTTGAGCTAAACACAACAGAGAAACTATAAACAGAGAAAAACAGGGAGAAATTTATGAACAGGGAGAAATTTATGAACAGAAATTTATCATTTAGGTACCCACCAGCAGCAGCACCTTGAGCAGATCCTGAACCTTGGATTCTTTTGGCTACCTGCCTCAGCTACTACTCTTATGCTGCCACCGCGCCGGGAATCCAACTCTGCTCCACTGCTCCTTCTACCACCCCCCATCTTTACCAGGACTGATTTCCCCCCACCTCCCACTTCACTGGCCTTTATAAGCCTTCTGTTGCTGCTGCCACCTAACCACTCAGGTCTCTTCATGCTGCTGCCAACTGAGCACTCTCTCAGTCGACCACTTTGTAGTTTTCTAATGCTGTTTCCACCCTCCACCACTTTATGACATTGCCACTATGTTTGGTTTTCCCTTTCTTTTAATCTGTCACAAGGAATAAAAAGGAAAATCACAACTGAGAAGCTGTAATACTAGTATGACATGGTACTTGTTTGCATCAGGATTGTCAGATGAGTAAGAAGCCAAAAGCAGGAGTGGATACAAAACACAGAACACACATTCCATTTACTTATTTTTGGGTTCAACTCCTGTTTCTTTTTGGCTTTAGCAATGATGGATTATTGACCAACTGAAAGCGGACACTGAAGGATCAAAGGAATGGCAAAATGATTGACGTCAATGCAAAATTACTGATGACATCCTCTCCACTCTTTTGGGGCTGCTCTACATGTATCAGCATTTCACAGAATCACCACAATAAATGAAAAAATTAACTGTATGCCACAAATAGCAATGTCCCAAGAGACTGGAATTGAGATGCATGTAAGGCTGAAATACACAAACACTGGATTTGACACAGAATTCTCCACAAAATGTGAATAAATTAACTTTGGCCACAGATTAAAATACCCCACTACACTGAAGTTGATGGGTTTCAGCATGTATGTGGAAGACACACCCTGTATTTCACTCCAAATTAACCCATATAAAAAGAGGATAAATAAACCCTTGGATATAAAATAGCCCACAGAAAAAAAAAAAAAGATGAAATTGAGGCATATATGGGGCAAATAAATATGCACACCCTGTATTTCAGTCTAAATTAACCCTCAAAACAAGAGGAGAAATTAACCCTTGTTTATAAAATAGCCTACTTAAAAAAAAAAAAAAGATTAAATTGAGGCATACTGTATATGGGGAAAATAAATACGCACACCCTGTATTTCAGTGCAAATTAACGCACAAAACAAGAGGAGACATTAACCCTTGGATATAAAATAGCCTACAGAAAAAACAGGTGAAATTGAGGAGTATATGGAGCAGAAAAACACCCACCCTGGATTCTAGGGAGAATACCCCCCAAACTGAAACGAAATGATAACGCTGGTAGCATTAAATGTGTGCAGCTGAACCATTTGTGAAGCTCTTTGGTGCCAGTCGCTGATAAAAGCAGTTTGTTTTATAATGTTTTATATAGAGCAGCAGATACAGCATGCTGGTTGACGTAGAGGTGTGCAACGGACAGAGCTTTCTGGTGGTCTTCCCCCCTCCCCAGTCGCTGATAAAAGCAGTTTGGTTTTTTAATGCTTCTATATAGCAGCAATACAGAATACTGGTTGAGGGAGATGTGGGGGCAACCGCACAGACCCTTTTGGTGTTTTTCCCGCCACCCCCCCCCCCCTCCCCTCGTGTAAAACAGTTTGTTTTACAATGATTCAATAGAGCAGCATTAGTCTTATGCAGGGCGGGCTGTGAGAAATGTGAGAAATTTTGATGGTGTCTGTTTTATAGGGCTATGACGCACAGAAGCCCCCGGGCCCTGATTTGGGGGGATTCGGGACATGTCATTGAGGGTGTTCCTATCTTCAAACAAACAACTGAAGGTATTACACCTAGGATAAGGATGAATATATGTAAAACATAACTTTTAATCAATAAATAAAAACCTAAGAAAATCCCCCTTAAATTTTACACTATCAATAAAATTTCCTACCAAGAAATGGGAAGCCGCCCCATAAAAGGGGGCCCCAAACCGGAACCTAGACTAACACTATCCCTAACTGCTACTAAATACAAAGATGAAAACGACAAAAATCGAGACACAAAAATAACGGCTAAAAGTGCTCAAAGAAAAAGTGCAATAATCAAAAAACCAGACAATCAACAATACATCACAAACAGATGTTCCCAAACAGATGTTCCGATGCGTTTCCCCCGCTGATAATGGGGTTCATCAAGGAACACAAAATTCAAATGAAAGTTAAAAAATAATAATGAGGAACATATAGACATAATCCATACATATGTTAGAGATAGGATAAACTCACGTCCCTTAATGATGATAAACGGGGTTGGTAAGATATGAAGGGGTCCGCGAGAGAAGACAAAAGGAACCCCGTGGTCCGGTAACTGAGATGTGACCCGAAGGCAGTAACGGTGGTTGACACATACTTATGGTGGTCTCCCCCCTTCCCACCCAGTCGCTGATAAAAGCAGTTTGTTTTATAATGAGTTCAATAGAGCAGCAGCTAGATGCTTATTCCAGGACAGACTGTGAGAAGTGTGAGAATTTAAGATGGCGTCTGTATTTATAGGGCTGTGACATCACAGAAGCCCGCCAGTCACTGATTGGCTTCATGTCTGCACATGTCATTGAGGGTGTTCCTATCTTCCTCACACAGTTCTCTGCCCTATGTAACGCCATGTGCTCGCGGCCATTTTACCAATAAAAAAATGCTTCGTTCCAGCGAATCACCCTAAACTTTGACTTCGTGCAGAACCAAAGTTTTCCTGAAATTCTAAACAAATTCCACTTCGTTAGAATCGATTCGCCCATCTCTAATAGTAAGTGTTTTATTTTGCCTGATAAAATTATGACAGAAATGCCTTGAGAGTCTCAGTATGTGGGGTTGTGCTTGCATATTTATGGTTTTAACATGGTAATGGGTGAGTGACATGTTTTTGCCTAGGGAAATATTTGTAGATTAGAGGGTCATACATGTTTGTTTTTCTCTATATTAGGCTATGTTCACACGGGTTAACTGCGGGAGCGGGGGAGGGAGGGGGGGTCGGCACCTCGCCGGCCCATAGACAATCATTGCTAGCGGCGCGTATACGCCGCTAGAAAATGACATGTCGATTATCTCCCCCCTCGGCATATTCGCCGAGCAGGGAGAGAAGACGTAATCCATAGTTCTCTATGAGAACTGTGGATTACCGTAATGAATGGGCCGTTTTCAGCCCGTAATTTGTGCACTTCGGCGCGTAATTACGGACCGAAATACAGCCCATTTTAAGCCGTGTGATCATGGCCTTAGGGTGTGCCAAATTAAATTAATAGTGCTATTTAAATATGCATTGGCATTCAGAATATTTGTGAATATTAAAAGTTTAAGGGATTTTCTTATCAAGCTGTTTCACAAGCCTGCCCTTCACAGCCAGTTTCAGGCTCCCACTTTTTGGTTACGTTGTGGGTGGTTCTACATCAGTGATTGGCATACCAGTTCTGCTATTCCTGATTGAGCCTGTTAGAGGGACATTATTAACTGAAAGGTTTTGAGGAGCAAGGCAAAAGGCTACAGAGTCCAGATGATTACAATTTGTCAGTAAGAAACAGAAACAACTCCTGAGCTGCTGATACGACACAGCAGGGAGGGACATCACCATCTCAGCCAGGGCTACAGCACAGAGAGATGGTCAGTTACAAGAGAAACTTGTGCAAGCAAGCAGGAGATAAGAATTGCTCTAACACAAATACAGCAAAATCAGAACAGCAATGTATGTTTTTTAACTTTGCCTGCATGTTTTAAGCTAATCACTGTGGTGGGATAACCCTGTTAAGTTTTGCTATTAGTTAAGGGATACTGGTGTAGAGTGTTATTAGGAAGAAACCTGTTTTGGGCCTCAGGCCTGATCCGTACTACTGTATGAAACCACAGATCTACTACGAATGTGTAATATGAATAGATTTGTCCCATTAATTTTTCTGTATTGTGTCTTAGTTTCCTGTATTTGTTACTCGTTGCTATGTTGTCCATTTTTTTTTTTATTTCTCATTTCCCATTTTTTATTAAACAAATCACTTTTTTCTATTTTTGGGCTTATTGCTGAAATGCAGATGTGAAAAAAAGAAAATATTTTTTTCTCCATTTGGGATGTTATTTTTAATTTTATTTGTATTTAACTTTTTATACATTTTATTAGTCTTATAAAGGAACTTTGAACCATCACATAATGAACTGCATTAATTATACAGTACAGTGTGTTGTGCTTGTCAGTGAAAAAACTGTCAGACATCTTATTAACCCTACCTAATACAGACATGATAGACTTAGAAGGCTTATACTTTCACTGGATGCCAATTAAACTCATCAATACCCCTACAATTACATTCCATGGGCATGAATGGGGGGAAACTTAGCATGGCACATTACTTGGTAAGAAGACTAAATAGGTAATTGTGCGCAAACATGTTTTTTGGCTCCACTCAAAGGAGGAAAGTGGGTTTTGCATAAAGGTAAATTCACAGGTGGCAGAAATGCTGTAAATTTTACCTGCAGATTTACATAGGAATCTCTGACGCAGAATACAGTGGCAAGAAATGGGATACATTTAAAAAAAATCATATCCACATGCTGCAGAAATTTTCCGCATAGAAATTGTCCTTTGGGTTTTATATTAAAATCTGCAACATGTCAATTTCTATCACATAATTTCATAGCCCCTTAATGTAGCAGGAGTGAAATTCACAGTGAATCTATAGCACAATCTGTATATAATGTATGAGGATTTGGCTGTGGATTCTGCAGCAGATGTCTTTTGAGAAAATCAACTGTTCCAGCACTTACCCTAATTTTGTACAATACATCAAATGCACATATGAATGATAAATTATAGACAGTATAGGGTAAAAGTATGAATAACTTTATTTTCAATTACAAATATTAAAATCATTAAAGATTAATGACGGTGTACAAAAGACAAAAAACCAAAAGAAAAAAACAAAAACGAGCGCAAAAACCCCAAAAGTATAACAACAAGTTTTGAATTTGGTAATAGCTATGGTAAACATATAACGCATCTACATACATCCCTATACACTGACGTAACCACAAATAGGGTCAGCTAAAGCTAGAGGGGTAGTTAAATAACAAATTCCCTATAAAGTGTTGGAAGTATAATGAATCGCTGCTCCCATATAAATATGTGTATGGTACAATGCAGGGATGATAGGTAGGCGTCACTAATTAGTCAGCATATTTACCAAAGAATTGTAGGTAGCGCTCGTAACCCCAACGCGCGTTTCGCCCCTGATGTTGCCCTTTCCTCAGTGCGAAACGCGCGTTGGGGTTACGAGCGCCTACCTACAATATCTTTGTAAATATGCTGGACTTTAATTTAGTGACGCCTACCTATCTTCCCTGCATTTGTACCATACATATTTTATATGGGAGCAGCGATTCATTATATTTTCCAACACTTTATAGGGAATTTGTTATTTAACTACCCTCTAGCTTTAGCTGACCCCTATTTGTGGTTACGTCGGGTGTATAGGGATGTATGTAGATGCGTTATATGTTTACCCATAGCAAATTTTACCATAATTCAACAAACCTTGTTGTAAAACTTTTGGGATTTTGCGCTCGTTTTTGTTTTTTTTCTTTTGGTTTTTTGTCTTTTGTACACCGTCATTAATCTTTAATGATTTTAATATTTGTAATTGAAAATAAAGTTATTCATACTTTTACCCTATACTCTCTTGAGTTGCATTTTTGGTTTGAATATGGATATTTTTTGAGAGGGGTTGTACAATAGGAGCATCTAACACTATAACATGCCCAGCCTAGTGATGAGATTTTCTGGATATACTAACGTTTGGATTATAAATTATAGACAGTGTATATGTATTTCATTCAAGGCAAGCACAAAAGTAATAACCTTCGTAAAAAGTGATAATTCAAATTTGGGTCAAAGACCTAAATCTGAATGCAGAAAATTATCAAATTTACAGTAAGATAGTTTTAGGCTTAGGGTTGTTTAAGGGGTTTTAAGTGACTCCCATTATAGCCCAACTTCTGGGCTGATGTCCCATCTGACTTCACTTACCGTTAATTGAACTTAAACCAAATGTTTTGGTCCCGTCTGATGTCTCTTCCAGCTACCATAACACTGAGCCTATGTTCAAGTATAAGAAAGTGGTGTCAGACAAGACATTGGTCAGACAGAAGTTAGGCTGCAATGGGAGTATTGTGCTGTGAGACCAGTACTGTAATATAATCAGTTAAAACAACAATATAATCCCTTAAAACTACACTAAGCCAACCGATATATAGAAAAAAAAATTCTGGTTATGGGCATCCTGACCACTTATTTTTTACAAGTCTAGTCAAGTCTGTGTCAAACTGAACTGGGCCCTATTCGAGAAACGCTATTTGTGAATCTATAGATACTGCTATGGGTCCTATTATTGATCCGAGGATACAATGCATATAATTTTTAACAGATTTTAAAAAGTATTGAATATTATTTTAGTTTCCACCATTCATTATATTATATAAAACTATATATATTCATATATATATTATATATATATATAAACTCTAAATAGTATATAATAAAATATATATATATATATATATAGAAATATATATTAATATATATATATATATAAATATATATAATATATTTTTTTACTCTTTTGTTATCACAAGGTGGCAGAACTTAATAAACAGACTACAACTGTCACTTACCTAGGTTTTAATATTTTAAAATAGCACATCCCACCAGGAGGAAATGGAGCCTAATTCTACAGTAGAATTTCAAGAGGTTCTTGATTTTTTGTATTACACATTGAGATGTTCTTACTGCAGGTGCTGCAATTTAGCAGTGGGCATCATTTCAAATGGCAAGTGTCTATGTAATCAGTGAATGTATGCCTTGAGTGTTTGCTTTCAGTGCAGAAATCAATATGTTCCTGCTTAAATAATGTGCTAAAACCCCCTGGTCTCCTGAGATGACCAATGACAAATAAGCATCTGCCATCTTTATAAGCCACTAAAGATCTCTGAGTGAGTAAAGAGTCCCAATAATCCCATGTGGCAAATGTGAACTGAGAGAAGTACAGGACAAAACACCACACACACACACACCCCTTTTTTCCCCAAACTCATTTTGATCTTCTTAATTTCGCCCTCATGTGTGTGTATGCTGAGCAATCCTTTAAAAGCTTTTCTGCTCATAGGATTGCTCTGGCTGAAATCTTTTCAGAGTTCATTAATGAACCACATTTATCATATGCGTAACACTTATAAAGTTTTTATTGCGAGTCTAAACATTTTAGATGTAAATCATTATGAAATCCTCAGTTTCTCTATTGATATAGATATCAATAAAGTCATTTCTAGTCTAGAAATGTGCAATGAACTGTACCATGTAATAGGTGGCAAAAATTACAAATACAGAAGTAGCAAAGAGACACTTGATCAATGCACCATGTTATTGTTGTACAGATAGTATCTCAACTTTTTCAATGTCTTTTGTTGTGATTAGGGATGAGTAGTGATGAGTGATTGTGTCAATTATCGTTATCGATTCTATAGTCGATATCGGGAATTATCAAGACGATTTCCGATAGTCGATAATAGATTATCGCCGATAACCATTAAAGACTATGGGACGAGGAACAACACTTCATTCTTACAACCCAAACAGGGCTGGAGAAGCTGGAAATACAACATCCACAACAGAACAACTGGTTACGGCTGCAGCTAGGCAACACAATTAGGTTAATAAAAGTCCTGGAACGCAGCATGACCCTTTTTAACCCTTAAACCTGTCCTGACCCACAGACTAAAAGTGACAGGGGGAAAAAGGAGACTTCAACCACCAATTTAAGTTTCACTGGACATAGACAATACATGTCCTGTAACCGCGCAGCATTACCCCAAACCTAGTATGACCCACACAAGATAACAAAGTGCCGGAAAAAGGAGTCTTTCCAAAACACCATTTTTAGTTTCACTGACATAGACTATCCCTGTCCCTGGCTTACAGCGAAGCCCCAAACCTACACATAACCCCCAGATTTAAAAAGTACCGGAAAAAGAGAGAGTCTTTGAACACACAATTTTAGTTGAGAACTGGACATACGACTAACCCTGTCCTGGACCGACAGCATGACCCTTAAATCTACATGACCCACAGATTAAAAAAGTGCCGGAAAATGGAGTCCTTTGAACCACCTTGTTTAGTTGAACTGGACATTGACTATACATGTCCTGTACCAAGTCAGCATGACCCTCAAACTGTATAACCCACAGATTTAAAAAGTGCTGGAAAACAGGAGTCTTTTCCAAACCACCATTTCAGTAAACTGGAATGACACTATCCATGTCCTGGACTGCAAGCATGACCACAAACCCGCACAGGTGCCCCCCTTATGGACCATTAGTCAGAAAAATGTCTCAATAAGAAATAAAATTATTAAAACAACTCGTTTTTCATTACTGCTGCTGCAATGAACTACTATCAACCATTCTACTCGGTGGACATTGTTCACCAGTGACATTAGAATGTGAGCAATATGCAAACTGAATTCCCGCAGTAGGGTCAACGAGGCCTGTCTGAAAATCCTTCTTCCTACTGTCAAGTGGGGGTGAAGGAAATAACTGATCAAGGCATGGTGACACATGCCTGTAAACCGTGGATCACTGCATGTTCATTCCTGGCAGGAGCCACTGTGGGCACAATGCAAGGGCTGTGGGCGTCCGTCATCCTATTAACAACGCAGTTCAGGTTAGCAGGGCCCGAGTTACAGTGTGGTGCGGTGAGAGCCAGTCTGGTGTTCGTCCATATTATCACGCAGTTCAGCTAGCCTTGCCGATTACAGTGGGGAGCGGCGTGAGAGCCCAGGCAGGCGTCCCGTCATCCTTAACATGGCAAACAATGCCCTTATGATGCAGCATCGAAAACAGTCGTGCTGAAGCAGAGTTGCCTGAAAGCGGACACGTGTGCAGCTCAGACCTCCAGCCTTCCTCAAGGTACACATTCAAGACCTGTGGTAGCGCTAGAGAAATTTCTGCCTCTACGAGTGCGCTTGCCCCCATTCCACCGATATAGTGCGGACCAATTGAGCTTCCGCACTTGTGAGATAGCTGTGGTGGTTGACGCTCCTGTTTATCACCCAGTGCACCTTTTTCTTGGCATTAAAATAATTCTTGTTTCTCTTTTACTCAACGTGTTGGAGAAATTGGTCTCTGTTCTTCGTGGGGTGGCGAATGTCTTTCAACACACCATGTTCCTCTGAATTAACTACATCTTGTACTACAAGTATTCCTGTACCTCCCTTGTACAGAGATATACATTTTTCAGAGGAATAATTTGTATCCAGCTATTTTGTCACATGTCAAGTTTATAGTAGTTTAATTTCTACAGAAAACCACATTTTAAACATAGGATGGGAATCCCACCACGTCTTTGTTTAATCTTTTTTATTTAATTGTATTAGAGGATATGTCTCACTAACAGGAATTGCGCATACGCTATGTTTAAAGATCTTGTCAAACACAAAGTCATTTTTGCAATCTGTGTCCATTAACCGGTCCTACCTATTCCTGTTTTTGACAGCACCAATCAGCACTTGAGCCATCTTAGACAAATGATGAAGAACAAAATGTCTGTTAGAAAATCCGACATTTTTGTAGAATAGGACCTGTAACGTTAGCTGCATTTCACAGCAACATGCCCCCAAAAATTCAAAACATGGACCCTTGATCCACCTCTATGACAAATTGTTAAAAAACAAAATTGGTCTGTTCACAGAAAACCACAATATTTTTTATAATAGGACTCCTGTAGTATTGCAGCATTTCAAAGCAGCATGTGCACACACCACACACAAATTATAAAAATGACTTCTAAGGCCAATGTTTAAAAATTGTGAGGGAGAAATCCTTAGAGTCACATTTCCTGTTCCACAGGACCATGATTATAGCTGTTTCACTCACAGCAAACATGCCGCGAAAATTTTTAAAAATGACTTCTCACCCACTGTAAAATAGGTGATGGAAAAACAGCCCACACAGAAGTCACACATTTTTTCTGTTCCAAAGGGACCATGATTAAGCTGTCCGCGCAGCACCATGACCCCAAAAACCATTGACAATCGTGAAAATTCTAAAGATAAGTGATAAATGGAATACGGTTTTTTCATGAAGCCTTGGTGTCTTTTAAAGTCTCCTCACCGTTGCAGAAACCAGCAAAATGAACTTTAGGGAACTGAGAATAAAAATTGCAGTAAGTAAATGATCCATATTTACAAAAAAGTTTTCAAGAGTCACCATTTCATTTTTGGAAGAGTAATATGAAAGTAGAAAAGAACGGCAACAAATAGGTGACCTCTGGCAATTGGGGACACCACAACATTCAGTCACGATCCATGCCTGATTCATCTTGATGAACGTCAAACGAGTCCACAGTAACTGTGGAAAGCCGTATGCGTTCTTGTCTGTAATGACGCCATCAGCTGTGTCTGAAGGTCCCTCGATATGAACGACTGGCTCTGGTCAGGACAACACGCATCCTATGCGTGCGAGCTGAGCTTAGGGACATTTCATCCCAATTTTGGATATCCAGAAGTCATTTGGGTCCGAACACATCCAAAAACTTCGGTGTTTGCAGACGCAGATTAGCTACGGCACCATGCTATAAAGCTGGTCTCTGTGTGTTGTATGTGTCCCTGCATAAACTTGCGTTGGTGAGGTTGTAAATAAAGATTTCCAGAGGTTCACCCATGTAGGACTTCTCCACAATCTGCTGCTGCTGCTACGGCTACTTGGCACTCTACTGCTGTCATGTTGCAGACGTTGTTCCACCGTGACATTTGAGAACTGAAAGCAGACTCCATAACAGCATGTCTCCAGTTGATCAATCCATCAAAGTCCCCATTTCCAGCTTTTACACTCTATTTGTGGTGGGTGGAATAAGACAGTGCTGAGTTTTGTTTGTACCTCGTGGATCGAGGAGGGTGGCCTACCCGTAACTGTTGATCATATTGCTGGCCTTAGTGTGAGGCATCATGTTTGAGGAAATGGGCATCCAAGCACTCATGTGAGAGATGGAGCCTTGATTTCCCAAGCCTCTGGGTCGAAGTGCACAAGCAAAACTATCTCCTCAATCTTCCTCCTCCACCCTCCAATTCACGCCAACCCTTTCCAAGGTAGGGAACATCCAGTAACGTCCGGTGTCCCAGGAATACCTCATCCTCCCTCCCGCTTCCTCCGGCAACAGCTTCAACACAGCCCTGACTTGCCAGTAAGATAATGCACTCTGAGCGCTAGGCGCCACCCTTGTACTAGCCCTGGACCCCTAAAACCACTGCCTAGATGAAGACCGATAAAATTGTAAATCTGTCGGCCTTCTGGATTCGACGGAGAGGACACAAGGCTCATGTCCGCATCTGTGTCCGTCCACCTCCTCCTTCGTGTTGGTTGGACCAGATGTATTTCAGATTGTCCAACGATCGTCCTCCAGAACTAGGATCACCACAATGCTCATGCTGACAGAGGGCATTGTCAGTACTGACCATTTTTGGTGCTTCTTCAAAACAGGCAAGGATGTGGCAGAAAGGCTCTTTCACCTGCCTCACAACTCCGGTGGCTCAACACACCCCGAGGGCATCCGCACCGCTGCTTACTGTCCAGCCATGTGTCATTCGTAACTGCATAATGGCATGCGTATGCTAGCCAACAAACGCTGGACACCATGTGAAGGGTTGGAATTCCAGCGTGTTGACAAAGTCAACAATGAGATACGGTTGACGGGAGGCCAAGCTGACGCAGCCCAACATCAGCAGGCGGGACGAAACAGTGTGGGAAATTGGCAGAAGTGCGAGCTCAGAACACATCGAGCCTTCCTCAGCAGGCAGGTCCAGACCCGGGTAGCTCTTATGCAATTTCTAGACAAACAAGGTTCATGACGTGGCCAGGCAAGGGATGTGCTCCACCTACCGATCTTCAAAGGGGCGACCAGCAGATTTTGACCTTTTCGGCACACCAACCTAGGCCGGGCAACAAGGTTCTTCGACTACCCACACCCAGACCAGCGCCTCCGTGTCCTCACTTCATGACAGGCATCAGCCGTTCCACAGCTCCTGACACCTTTGTGTGGACGGTCTCCAAGACAGATTAATTTCAACATGGCCTTGGTTCTCTTGGGCAGTGATGCCCACCAGAGGCACCATCCTCTATGGGGGAAATAAACCCTGCACCATCCCTGCTGTTTTTTCGAAGAGCGTGCACCTGAGCTCTGAGAAGCCACCAGCACCACCAGAGACATCCACCCCAGCCTCACCCAGTGAGCTGGTCACCCAGAGATATAATTGTGCCTTGGCCTTGCTTCATTACGTCCATGGTTCGGTGGTCAGATGGACCTTTGGCCGACACAGATGCAGACAATAGCCTTGAAATTTAGATGAGCACCCGTGGCAGGCCATGGCACGTACGGCTTTTTTCTGGAAAAGAATGCCCTAGCTCGACATCTGGTATTGGGGAAGGCAATGGCGATGACATGGCGCAGGCACCCATCTGTGTCCACCAGACGGAAAGAAACATTTCCAAGGCCAAAAGCCTGGCAACTGCCACAGAGAACATTCATGCTTTTGGCTTTGGTATGGTTTAGCGGTTAAAGTGTTTTCTACTCGCTCCCAAACCTGGAGAACATTAGATGGCCGCTGTACCGGCGTGCAGGTCGTCAAAATGGTGAAGGGAGAATGGGTAGGTATGGTCCTCTGGTGGTGCTGGTGTGGACTCGTTAAGCTGACTGTGTGAGGACTGAAGCGGATGCTGATCCCTGATCACTAGTCTGAGCAGACATGGGCACTGAGGAACTCTTGGTGGTGCAAGGAGGAAGGAGTCGGATACAGAGGGTGTGACAGTGGTTGGAGAGTCCGGCATCATCCTGGCCACCTTTTGGCCAAGTGTTCCCTCCATTCAACTCATTGCATTTGCCTGCATTACAGACATGTGGTGTGGTTAAACACCTAAGATTCTTTGCCGTCTACTTACGCGTTTACCGGCAAATGAGCGGCAATATGACATCGCTGGGTGAATCAGAGTCTTTGCTCGAAAAAGGCCCAGGATGAGAGGTCCCGTGGACGTATTCGACTGTCGAATAAGCGAGGAGCGGTTGTTTCCGCTGATCGTGGCTGGCGAAATCATATTCAGCGGACTTCTGCGCCCCCTTTCTCCCTTTTTGAGGCGGGAGCCATACGACACTACCCCATCGGCTTCCTCCTAGTCCAGTGATGAAGCGCATACAAGCAAATTCTGCTGAAAAGACCACGTTGAATCATCCATGTCGTCATCATCCTCAACAAAGGTGACTGCGGCGTCCTGACCGTCTGCATCCAGGAGCTGGGGGCTACAAGCAAAGGGCCCTGCAAGGCGTTTCCCGCCCGGGCCCGGGATATTTGCCGATTGACCGGCTTCCTTCTCTCCCTCTGATGGCATCAGCAATTGGGCGTCAGAGCAACAAAATCATCCTCTTTGGCCTCTTGATCTTTGGCAATGCCTTCTGATCCCAACCACATTTGTCTTTCAAAGAGGTCTTCAAAAAATGGATTATCCACATGGTGGGTACACGAGTTGACATTTGGGCTGCCTTCGCTTCATGTTGGACGGATGCTGACGATGCTGATTGTCACGAATGCCCTTGCGACCCTCATCCCGGTTCGCGGGCGCATCTGTGCCCCGACGCCGAGCGGCACCCCGTCCTGCATGTCGGTCCGGTCGTTTCACCCCCTCGGGCCCGTGCCACTGGTCACTTACCCGGCCACGCTCCTGTCCCGTCCGTCTCGGTCCCTCGGCGCGCGCGGTGCTGCCCGTGTTAGATTTAAAGGGCCAGTGCACCGGTAATTGGCTTTTGCCGGTCACTGCCCCTATTTAGGCCTGCCTTTTTCCTGACAGCCTTGCCGGATCTTTAGTGCTCATGCCTATCAAGAAAGCGTTCCAGAAAGTCTTGTCTTGTCTCCCGTGTACCGAACCCGCTGTCTTATGTTTACTGTCAACGAATCTCTGCCGCCTGCCCAGACCTTCATGCCTGTCCCCGACTACGAGCCTGATTGCCGATTCTGTACCTCACCTAACCTTGGCCTCCACCGCAAGCAAGTCCCGCCAGTGGAAGCGACCTGGTAGACTCCCGCCGCAACAAGTCCATCCCGCTTTGCGGCGGGCTCTGGTGAATACCAGGACATACTTAGAGTCCGCTCCCTGTTGTGGGCTTCCACCATCGCTTGCGGTGGTCCAGTGGATCCACTACCAGACTGTTACAGTAAGATCCGGCCATGGATCCTGCCGAGGTGTTCTTACCGAGCGCCGCCAGCATCACCACCGTCGTGGTCAAGCAATCGAAGCAGATCGTGCAGCAAGCGCAGCATCTCAAGCAGCTCTCCTCTATGATGCAGCAGCTCATCGCCACTCAGCAGCAGCAGCAGCAGCAGACGGCTGCAATGGTTCCTCCCGTGGCAGTCGCCCCAGTTGGCCCCAAACTCCGGTTGTCCATGCCAACTAAGTTTGACGGGGATCCCAAGGCCTGCAGGGGCTTCATGACCCAGTGCTCCCTTCATGTGGAACTTATGGCTGGTCAGTTCCCTTCAGAATGATCCAAGGTGGCCTTTGTGGTCAGCTTACTCTCCGGTAAGGCCCTGGCATGGGCTACACCTCTGTGGGACAGGAACGATCCGGAGACGGCGGACCTACAGTCGTTCCTCAGTGAGTTCTGCAGTGTGTTTGAGGAACCAGCTCGTGCATCGTCCGCTGAGAAAGCCCTCCGAAACCTACGCCAGGGGGATCTGTCCATGGGAGAATATGTGGTGCAATTCCGCACCTTAGCCTCAGAACTGTCATGGAACGAGGCCGCTCTGTGCGCCACCTTCAAGAAAGGGCTCTCAAGCCGAGTTAAGGACGTCTTGGCAGCTAGAGACATCCCATCTTCCCTCAGTGACTTGATCTGGTTGGCCACCCGCATTGATGTGCGTTTCATTGAACGGGAAGAGGAACTTTGGCAAGATCGTCAGTTACCCCAACATCGCCGGTTTCCTCGCCTGGCACCGATGTTCCAGAGGCCTCCTGCGCCGCAGTCGCCAACGCCCATCGAGGAGCCCATGCAGATTGATCGGGCTCATCTCACAGAGCAAGAGTTGGCCCAGCGTCGGCAAGGGAACTTATGCCTCTACTGTGGCAGCCCAGAGCATTACCGGAGGAGTTGTCCCAAACGTCCCAAGCATGCGGGAAACTCCCGCACCTAGGTTCTGTGGGAGAGGCATTCCTAGGTGCAAACTCCTCCTCTCCACGCCTGTTGATGCCAGTGCAGGTCATGACTGAAGCTGGAATATCGTTTCAAGTCCCAGCGTTTCTGGATTCGGACTCACCGGGAACTTTATCCATCTGTCTCTGGTGAAGCAGTGCCGTCTTCCGGTGGTCCGCCTAGAGAAACCGCTTGTGATCTCTTCTGTCAGCGGGGAGCTGCATACCGACACCATCCAGTTTGTCACCAAGCCACTGTCCCTCCACGTGGGGGGCGCTACATAAGGAAGAGATCTCCTTCTATGTGTTGCCTCGCTCCACGTCGGCGGTCCTCCTCAGGCTTCTATTGCTGCGGCTCCACTCTCCTACGCTGGAAACTGACTCGGAAAGTAACTTGTTGAGGTCCCAACTGTCGGGGGCATTGTTTGGTGCCGCCTCGCCCGGTGCTTTCCTGCTCCCGCTCTACCTTTCGTGAGCCGCTTCCCGGCCTACCGCCTGAATAGCTGGAGTACGCTAACGTGTTCTCTGAGAAACAAGCCGAGAGTCTTCCTCCTCATCGTCCAAATGACTGCCCGATTGACTTACTGCCTGGTACCAGTCCTCCTCGGGGCAGAGTCTACCCCTTATCCGTTCCAGAGACACAAGCCATGTCGGAGTACATCCAGGAGAACCTCCAGAAGGGTTTTATACGAAAGTCTTCTTCTCCTGCAGGAGCGGGTTCTCTTCGTAGAAAAAAAGGGACGATACCTTACGGCCCGCATCGACTACCGGGGTTCTGAACAAGATCACGGTGAAAAACCGGTACCCTCTGCCATTGATCACGGAGCTATTTGACCGTCTGCGGGGCGCAAGGATCTTCTCCAAGCTGGATTTGAGAGGGGTCTACAATTTGGTCCGAATTCGCAAGGTTGATCAATGGAAGACGGCCTTCAACACCAGGGGACGGCACTTTGATACCTGGTGATGCATTTCGGGCTTTTGTAATGCGCCTGGGTCTTTCCCGAGCTCGTGAACAACATCTTCAAGGACCTCCTCTACACCCTGTGTAGTGGTTTACCTGGACGTTATATTGGTGTACTCTCCGGACCTCGAACCCCCCGCAGCCATGTCCCCTCAGGTGTTGAGGCGTCTTCGAGATAAAACCCCCTGTAGCCAAGCTGGGGAAGTGCCTCTTCCACCAAACCAGCCTTTTTCCCTTTCTGGGTACATCAAACTCTGACCAAGGCCTATGGATGGATCCAGCGAAGCTGTCGGCCGTGTTGCAGTGGCCATGCCCTGTCGGCCTGCGAGCCATACAGCGTTTCCTGGGGTTCTGCAACTACTATCGCCAATTCATTCCTCACTTTTCTACGTTAGTAGCTCCTATAGCGGCGCTTACGAAGAAACATGCTAACCCTCATAGCTGGCCCTCCGAAGCTGAGGAGTCAATCACTAAGCTCAAGTCTGCCTTTGCCACAGCATCTATCCTATCGCGTCCGGACCCCGCAAAACCCTTCACGTTGGAAGTGGATGCCTCATCTGTGGTGGTCGGAGCAGTCCTCACGCAAAAAGGGCCCACGGGCAAGACAGTAACGTGTGGCTTCGTTTCCAAGACGTTCTCACCGTCAGAGAGGAACTACACTATTGGCGACCGGGAGCTACTAGCTATCAAGCTGGCATTGGAGGAATGGGGTTATCTGCTGGAAGGTGCTCGCCACCCCATCCGCATCTATTCGGACCACAAAAACCTCCAGTACCTCCAGACGGCTCAATGACTTAACCCACGGCAGGCTAGGTGGTCGCTCTTTTTCTCCCGGTTCGACTTCCAGATCCACTTCCGGCTCGCGGAAAAGAACGTGAAGGCTGACGCTCTCTCTCGTGTACCCGACGTGGTAGGAAGAAACTACTCCTGAGCACATAATTCCCCCAGAACATCTTATCTCGGCTGCTCCAGTTGACCTCCGGAAGGTTCTCCCGGGGAAGACTTACGTAAGCCCTGCTTTCCGCAGACGTATCTTGAAATGGGGACATTGCTCTTTGGTGGCCAGTCACCCCGGCGCCCAAAAAACATTCCTCCTGATATCCCGGTTCTATTGGTGGCAAAACCTCGTTAAAGATGTCAAGGACTTCGTTAAGTCTTGTAATTCCTGTGCCCGCAACAAGACGCCCCATCACAAGCCGGCAGGCCTACTGCATTCACTACCCATCCCTACTCAGCCATGGTCCCACATAGCTATGGACTTTGTAACCAATCTCCCTCCTTCGGCTGGCAACACCATTGTCTGGGTGATCTCTGATCGGTTTTCCAAGATGGCGCATTTTGTCCCTTTACCTGGCCTGCCGTCTGCCCCTCGCCTGGCTGAGCTATTTTTTCAACATATTTTCCATCTGCACGGGCTCCCTCAGCAAATCATCTCGGATCGGGGGGTCCAGTTTGTTTCCGAGTTTTGGCGGGCTCTGTGTTCCCAACTCCAGGTGAAGCTTGACTTCTCTTCTGCTTACCACCCTCAGACGAATGGCCAGGTTTTGGAAGCGACCTGGTAGACTCCCGCCACAGCAAGGCCATCCCGCTATGCGGCGGGCTCTGGTGAATACCGGGACCTACTTAGATTCCGTTCCCTGGTGTGGGTTCCACCATCACTTTCGGTGGTCCAGCGGATCCACTACCAGACCGTTACACTGATGACGACATTTGTGGCCGTGACTGGGAGGACGAGGAGGTAAGACTGCTGGATGCAGGTTGCACTAACCACTGAAGAACAGATTGGCGACGCTGTTCGTTACTGACCCAGCGATGACAGGCCTGACGGTCCTGGAAACGACAATCCGCTGGCTTGCGTGTTGTCGCCAGCACTGGAAGGAGAACCTTCTCTCGTACCTCTACCTCCATGTCCTACACCCCTCTTTGCTCGCTTACCACCTGCATTTCGCTCCATGTTCAGAAAGATAAAAATTTAAGAAGGTATGGAAGAGTTTTTGACATTCTCCAATTGATCGACGGCAAATCACAGCTATTCTTAAACCCCTCTAATTTTCTACAGCCAACTAGGATTAGAAACTGAATTGTTTCTAGAAATACTTGTGAAATGTGGTCGGGTGGAAGAATCGTAAGACAAAATCAACAGTGTTTTTCCCTTTCAGTCCCGGATTTACAACTCCCCAATGGGACTAGAATTGATAGTTTTTCAACAAACTACATACAAGTGCGCTATCTGCGCCAAACTGAGATTCAACGAGCGCAATAAAACTATTCAGAAGTTACACGGATGAGAAATTGCGATTTTTGCAGCAATAACAAAAGAGAACAGTTGCTAGAATTTTTTTTTTATCAGAATTGTCGAACAACTTGGCTATTTGAAAAAAACTAGGGCCGTCCCAAACGTGCAATAGAGCTTTTTAAAAAATTTATACGGAAAACCCAACGGTGTTTTTTTGCACCAATGAAATACACCAACAGTAACTAAGACATTTCTGTATCAAAATTTTAAAGTAGAAGGTGGCTATTTGAAAAAAACTGGGGAGAACCAAAGTGAAAATACAGCTATTTAAAAGTTTATACGATAATAAAAGGTGGTTTTTGCACTAATGAAATACAAGAGCAATTACTAGCAAATTTCTCTATCGTAATATAAGTACAAGATGGGTCTTTGAACAAAAATGGCCTGCGCCAAAGTGAAAATCACCTAATTAAATTGTTTAGGATAATAAATCGGTGTTTTTTTGCCCCAATAAAATTTACACCTGCAATTACTAGCAATTTTCTGTATCGTAATATAAGTACAAGATGGGTCTTTGAACAATAAGGGGCCTGCCCAAAGTGAAAAAACCCCTAATTAAAATGTGTACGGATAATAAAAGGTGGTTTTTGCACCAATGAAATACAACAGCAGTTAGTAGAAAATTTCTGCATCCTAATGTAAGTACAAGGTGGGTCTTTGAACAAAAATGGCCTGCGCCAAAGTGAAAAACACCTAATTAAATTGTGTAAGGATAATAAAAGGTGGTATTTGCACCTATTAAATACAACAGCAATTACTAGCAAATTTCTGTATCATAATATAAGTACAAGATGGGTCTTTGAACAAAAATGGCCTCTGCCAAAGTGAAAAACACGTAATTAAATTGTGTACGGATAATAAAAGGTGTTTTTTGCACCAATGAAATACACCTGCAATTACTAGCAAATTTCTGTATCGTAATATAAGTACAAGATGGGTCTTTGAACAAAACCGGGCTGCACAAAATAAAAGGTACTATTTCACCGTGGTGAGGCGAGGTGTGCTGGCCAAAAACTGGTAAAAAAAGCCATTTCAATGTAGGTTCAAAGCAGAGTCTGGGCTGCACAATATACACTCTCCTTTCAAAAGCCTGCCTGTCTGTCTGTGTTCGCACCCACCCCCTCCCCCCCACTCCACCCGCGCGGCTGTACTGCGCTAGATGCTCCTTTAAAATTCTAAGCCTAAGTAGCTAAGAACTGAAATTCTCTAATCTATCTATGTTCTAATGTTCACAGCTAAAAACATAGTTGTCTGTGTGAACAAAGAGAACTGTGTCTCTGAGCTGAGCTGAGCTGTATTGAGAGAGACCTAGCACACGTCCTGCTCTTATGAGACACATTAACACACTGATGCTAAACAGAGAAGGGCTGTTCTATGCAAAACGAGGTCATGTGATTTTTCCAGCCAATGACAACCATACACATCACAGTCTTTGACGTCCCCACCCCCATCTCACGCTGCTCCATGCTCTAAGCTGATTTGCTGGCCGGCAAAATTACAGGAAGCGCAGAAAATGGCGCAATAGTAATAGATTATGTGCAGATTCTCACCTAAATTATTGCTTGATCAGAAATTTCCGATCAACCTAAAAACCGTAAAATCCTAGGGATGAGCGATATTATCAGCAAAAGTTGAAATAGGCACGGTTTTAGGCTTATCGGAAATTTCCGATCACGCGATAGTTTAGGTGACAATCTTACAGATAATGTACTACTGTCGCGCCATTTTCAGCGTTTCCTGTCCTTTTGGTGGCCAGCCAATCAGCTCTGAGGATAGAGGGGGGTGAGGAGGATGTACGGCGTCATGACTGGGCAGTGTATGGATCTCATTGGCTGCAAAAATCACGTGACCTTGTTTTATCTATGCAACTGCATTTCCTGTTCAGCTCATTTTCTGTCTATGCCCCTTCACAGCAGGACATGTCTGTTTAATCTATGCAACTGCATTTCCTGTTCAGCTCATTTTCTGTCTATGCCACTTCACAGCAGGAGGTGTCTGCGTTTAAACCAATAGCTGTTCTAACAGCTCTGTGAGATAGTCTCTTCTAATACAAGAAACCATTCACCTAGCAGTAGCTTAGAGTTAGATTAGATAATTTCACTTCTTATTTTGTTACAGAAAGTTTTAAAGATATCTTCTGGTGTGTCCAGCCACGGGGCTGCAATGGGGGTGCTACGGGGGTTAGGGGGGGAGCAGGAGGAGAGGCTTTTGAAAGGAAGGGAGATATTGTGCAGCTCAGTGTGTTCTGTGACCTTGAATTGAAAAAGCATTCTTTTTTTTCCATTTTTGGCCCCAGACCTCTGATAGGAGGTGAACGTGTCCCTGTCCCTGTTTCTTCAGTTCTATTGCAATCACTGCGTGTCAGTGTTCCCAGAAACCGGCATAACTTATCCCTATAACTAGAGATTGGCGAATTTCTCGAAATTCGGTTCGGTCACCTAGCCGAATCTCCCGACAAAAAATAACTTTGTTCCGAATTACTTTGGGACGAATCACGTTAAAAAACAGCTATCCAGGCTGCACGAGCCTGTAGGGTGCTGTAGAACGTTGTGCCATGCTTAAATAGCAGAGGGAGCTTGGTTTGTTCTTCATACCAATGTTTTTGTTTTAGTATGACACGCACAGACTGCTGCCGCTCTTAGAATCGCTTTACTATAAAAATTTCCTGGGCACTTAAGAGGGCAAAACTGACCAAAAAACTGAAGGGGGAATATAGCCTGATAAAAATCATGGCCAGCGACAGCTGGAAAAAAACAAGCTGAGGGCTCAGGTGGCAAAAATCAGTGACAGAGTGTGGAGGTGCCAGCGGCAGCCACAGCAGCATGAGGTCAGACAGGGGGCACAATGACAATTTTGGAGGTGGGAAAAAAAGAAGTAGGCCACAGAGTGGCACAATGACACAGTGTGTAAAGGGCATGGCAGCATCCCCAGCAGCATGAGGTCAGACAGTGGCACAATGACATTCTGGAGGTTTCAAAAAATGGAGTAGGCCACATAGTGTGACAATGACACAGTGAGTAGGTCAAGGCAGCAGACACAGCAGCAGCAGAGGTTAGACAGTGGCACAATGACACAGTGTGAGGTTACGGCAGCAGCCACAGCAGCAGCATGAGGTCAGACAGTGGCAAAAATGACATTCTGGAGGTAGCAAAAACAGGAGTAGGACACAGAGTGGTTCAATGACACAGTGTGTAGGTCACGGCAGCAGCCACAGGGAGCGCATGAGGTTAGACAGTGGCACAATGACAGAGTGTGTAGGTCTCGGCAGCAGCCCCAGCAGCAGCATGAGGTCAGACAGTGGGACATGGGCACAGTGTGTAGTCACGGCAGCAGCCACAGCAGCAGCATAGGTCAGACAGTGGCACAATGACACAGTGTGTAGGTCACAGCAGCAGCATGAGGTCAGAAAGTGGCACAATGACATTCTGGAGGTGGCAAAAAAGTAGTAGGCCACAGAGTGGCACAAGGACAGAGAGTGGAGGTTGACCGTGCAGCAGCATGAGGGCAGACAGTGGCATAATGAAAACCAGTTTGTGTCATGGCACAGCAACAACAGCAGCATGAGGTCAACAGCAGCACAATGACAGAGCGTGGAGGTGGGTGGGAATACCCGTCCCTGGTAAGATGGTTGGTGGCAGTTGGAGAAACTGTCAGCAGATTGTGGCATCAGGCGGGTGGCGGCTTCAGAATAGTGGCTGAGGCAGGTAGTTTGAACCCAGACTCATTTCTCACAGTTTGGGTGAGGCGTCATGGCTGATGTGGTCTGACGCCTAAGGCATTGGTGTGTGGAAAACCTGGCCGATCCACGCCTGATTCATCTTGACAAAGGTCAGTCATTTCGCATTTCCCGTGGGCAAGCGGGTACTCCTTGGGGTAACGATGGCCCCCGCCGCACTGAACACCCACTCTGATGCCACACTACTGGCCGGGCCGGACACAGTCTCCACTACAAACTCGGCAAGTTGCGGCCACACATCTAGTTTGGCTGCCCAGTAGTCCAACGGATCTTCTAACTGGGGTGGGCAGAGTGCGTCCAAGTAGGCCAGAACTATGGTTCAGTTTTCTGCTCCCGATCCCGCTGCTGCTGCTGCGTGCTGCTGCTGGCGACTGCCCTCCTCACAAGGGGGTGAAGGAAGCTGCCATAGTGACTCCAGACTTAATTGCGCTGATGGAGCTGGTACTCTCCGACCCCCCCACCTTCCCCCAGCAGCCGCGGCAGTAGTACGGCAGTAGTACGTGAGCGCTGAGGAACCCCCCGGTCAGACCTGTCAGAGGAGGGACGATGCCGCACATGGGCAGGGGCCAACTGACTACGGAGGATTTCCCTATAGTAATTGAGTTTGTCCTCCCTTTCAATAGCTGGGAAAAAGGCTCCATTTTGACCCTTAGCGAGGGTCCAAAGGGTGGAGAGCCGAAGTCATCCCTCTGCCGGATGCTGACTATTCGGCTGTCACTACCAGTACAAATCAGCATGCTGCGGGCCATCTGCACAAGTGACTCCGAGTGGCCCGCCTCCATCTCCACTGTATACTGCCCCCGGTACTTACGGGTCATCTGCCTCGTCTTCCTCATCTCCATCTACCTCCTCCAGCTGCTCCTGCTCCTTGTCACTTGGGTAGAAAATCCACTCATTTCACCAGACAATGCTTCTGCTCCAATGTCCTCCTCCTCCTCCTCCATTTCAGTCCCCAAACCGGACTCATGTGGCCGCGAGATGTAGCGCCACGTCTCCAGTCCCCCTTTCCCAGACAGATTTTTGAGCATCTGTCCAGGACATGAAAACAGTGGAATGACGTTATTCATCCCGTAGTCCTGGCGGACTGACAAATAACGTGGCCTCCTCGAATGACCCCCAACAAACGGGAAAGGGGTCACACATGAGCTGCCACTGGCTGACATCAAAGTTACACAGGGGGGTACTCTTGTCCGCCTAGATCATCAAAAAATCGTTAAGGGCCCTTTCTCTTTCATACACTCCAACATGTGCAGGCGGGAATTCCAACGGGGGGAAACATCGCATATCAGAGTGTTTTGGGGGGAAGCCGTTTCCCGCTGCAAACTCGAGGAGGGTGTTCCTGCCTGTAGGAGGGGATGAAGGCATGAATTCCTCCTTTTTTCAAAATGTTCTGAAATGGTGGAAGACTTCGGAACCTTTTCAAAACCCAAATTTGAACCTGGCGCCTGCAGGGCGCATGGAACACCCCTCCCTTGCGGCGGACACAGTTACTCCCATTGCCCGTCACCTGGTTCGATTTGCAGATGGCCCGGGAGAAACCCCAACATCGATTTTTTGCGGTGACGGGGAGCGTTCCCTCCCTGTGTGCCCCGTTCGCCGAGGCAAGCCGGGTGTAGAAGTGCATACACCCTGTCCCCTACAATTGGGTATGATGGAGAGTACTTGTGGGGGTGAGATGGTGGGGTGGGGGAAGAGGAGGCAACATTAGCCGGGGCCCGCATTTGAAAAAGGGGAGGAGAAAGGCCGCTCCTGCCCAAGTTGGGGTGTCCTGGCCCGGAACACATCACCCCGTGGGGGCCCTACAGGACAGTAGGCCCTGACCGTAGTTACAGCTCCCAAAGTCCACCGCCCGTGCACCTTGTAACAAAAAGATAAGCTCAAGGGTGGCCCACCTTTGTTTTCTATTTATATTGCTGGGAAGCCTTTTTTGGGAAACCCCCTCTCGGGTCGGGAAAGCCATTAGTTCTCTGAACGTGAGAGTCCCCCATTTTGGGAAAGGAGGGGCTGCAGCACCCAAAAAACGTGGGGAAGGGGAAAGGTCGCTTTGCATTGGTGGTTGGAGCACATGTTTCTCTTTGCAATCGCCCCCCTGAACGACTGCTGCGCCATGGTAGCGAGGAAGGGGCACCGGACCAGGGGAAAGTGTCAAAGGAAAAAGCTCCCTTCTGCGAGGTTGGAGCCTTGACTGGGTGCAATGGCATTCGTGCCACTGGGCCCGCTGCTGTTGCGCGGGGGGGCAGGGTTTACCCCCACATCTAACCATGTTTCTCCCAGGGCCCCCGGGTGGGGGGGGCCTGCATGTGTTTTACGCAGGGCCTGGTGCCAACGTTTGTCCCTGACCCCGCTTCAATTTTGCCTACAGATTTACATATATCCATATTGCTCCCCCGAGTCTTAGCAAAAAATGCCACCCCCGAGTATCGGGTTTTACCGCCCCAAGCTCCGCACGGGGTCACTACTCCCCGCTGCCTCGTGAGCCCCGTCCGCTACTTTCTTGACCCCGAAACAGGTTTTTTTCCCCTGGCCCTTTGGGTCCCGACCTCACACTGTGCTATCCCCTGACTCACACCACACACCCACTTGTGCCTGCACGGCCCGACGGGGCAAGCTGACGCCCCCCTTTCCCGAATGATGAAGCCCTTGCCTCACCCGGCCCCAAGTTTGGGCGGTACATCATCATCTATTTGTGTTTCATCGTCACTGCTTCCTCATCACCGGGCTTGGTACGCAAGGCTGACCCCTCACAACATACCCCCCATGCCACTCTCCCCATCTATACTTTTCCGCCTACGCGAACAGGCATATTGGCCCCATTTTTTTCGCTGCCCAATAGCTGCTGACTGCCCCCCTCAATTTTTATCCCCGCTATATAGTGGGCTGAGCACAGACCAATATGATCTTGGTGAGGGGAAAGGGTGGGGCAAGGGGGCTGAGGCAGGTGAGGGGCCCCTTACCCCCCTGGGGCCCTGCCAATAAGGGTTTTGCTGACTTCCCCCGACTTTGACTGGGGTTTTCAGATGTCATCTGGACCTAGTCAACCAAACAAAACCATTGGGGTTCTGAAAAACACCGGCCCTAAGACAGAGGCGTTGTGGCCTCACCCAGTGACCCCTCTGCGAGTCCCCCTTGCTGTGTCGGATCTGGGGCCCGGAAAGTTTGTGCCTTTGCCACTCGCAGGTGAAGAGTGCCACCCCCTCTTCTGACATACTGTTTTCTAAATGTACAGACACGTTTAAAGAAAATATCTGTTTTAAAATACACACCTGTATTTGACTCCAAATGAAACCCGGGAACAAGCTTTGTACCCCGGGGTATAAATTGCGCTCCACAAAGGGCAGGAAAAATTGCTTGTAGGGTTTAAAAACCTGTTATTTTTCTGAATTAAAAGCCAAACAGGTTAAATTTAAACCCCGGGTATAATTATGCAAAAGAATTTTTCTGTGGGGGGGAAAACAAAGTTTCTTTTACTGAGTACAACTGCAGAACAACGCTTAATTAACCCCTGGATGTAAATTGCGCAAAAGAATTGAGCAAACAAAAACTACTAGCTTTGTAGCGTGTTACAATGGTGTATTTTTTACGCTACACAACGAGAGAAAAAATTGTAATTGACCTTCGCTTTTGAATTATGCTACAGGAAAATTTTATTTTTGGCGGTGAAAAAGACGGTTTATTTTTGTCACCACAGCAGAAAAACAACGCTTAATTAACCCCTGGAAAGTAAATTGCGCCAAAACAAATTGAGCAACCACAAACTACGAGCTTTGTAGCGTGTTACAATGGCGTGTTTTCTGCGCTACACAACAAGAGAAAAAATTGTACTTAACCTTCGCTTGTGAATTAGGCGGCAGGAAAAATTTATTTTTTGGCGGTGAAAGACGGTTTCTTGGAGTCACCACAGCAGAAAAACAACGCTCAATTAACCCATGGATGTAAATTGCACCAAACAATTGAGCAACAACAAACTACGAGCTTTGTTAGCGGTGTTACAATGGCATGTTTTCTATGTTACACAACAAAAGAAAAAATTGTAATTAACCTTCGCTTGTGAATTATGCTACATGAAAATTGTATTTTTTGGCGGTGAAAAAGACGGTTTCTTGGAGTCACCACAGCAGAAAAACAATGCTTAATTAACCCTGGATGTAAAATTGCGCAAAAGACTTGAGCAGCCACAAACTACTAGCTTTGTATCGTGTTACAATGGAGTATTTTTTACGCCACACAACAAGAGAAAAATTGTAATTAACCTTTGCTTGTGAATTATGCTACAGGAAAATTGTATTTTTTGCCATTGAAAAAAACGGTTTCTTGGAGTCACCACAGCAGAAAAACAACGCTTAATTAACCCCTGGATGTAAATTGCGCAAAAGAATTGAGCAGCCAAAAATGAAGTGGTATTTGTATTAAAAAAAACGCTGTTTCTTTAAATGAATACAACAGGAACTGGCTTAGATCCCCTTGGATATTCAATGTGCTGGTGAGCAGATAGCATTAAACTGTATATGCAGCTGCAGTGGACGCACACGGGAAACTTCAGATCCAATACCCAAAAATCAGAAATTGAACTTTAAAGAGAAGCAGTCTCTGAGACAAGTGAGACCCCCCACAAAAATCGCTGAATAAAAATCAGTTTTTCAGTAAGAGCTTTACAAGCAGCCGTGGCAGCACCTTCCCTAATCAGTACAGGGGAGTGGGGGTATGAGCTCCCCAGCGTCGCGCCCGGACTTATATAGTGCGGGTGCGTCACAGAATCCGCCGGTATCTGATTGGCTTTCATCACTGCACATGTCATGCAGGCTATGCCCTTCTTCCTCCAGAGTGCTTTGCCCCATTGTAACGCCATTTGCTTGCAGCCATTTTATCAATCAAAAGCACATTTTGTTCACCCGAAGTCCCCCAAACTTCGACTTCGTTCAGAAACGAAGTTTTCCTGAAATTCTAAATGAATTCCACTTCGTTAGAATCAATTCGCCCATCTCTACCTATAACTTTTAAATAGTTTTTTTGAAGTCCGTGCGTCTGTTTGCCCACAAAGAGTTTCAGTTGTACGCATATTGTGTTATACACATTTGATAGTAAACTGTGCCTGTTGACAGTGGTGAGAAGGCCGCCGTATTACTCCATATAACATTTAAATACTCTTACTGCAGTCCGTGAGTCTGTTTGGCGCATAGAGCTCAGTTGTACGCATATGGTGTTATACATATTTGATAGTAAATTACTCCTGTAGTCAGTGGTGAGAAGGCCGCCATATTACTCCATATAATATTTAAATACTCTTATTGCAGTCCGTGCGTCTGTTTGGCGCATAGAACTCAGTTGTACGCTTATTGTTTTATACATATTTTATTGTAAATTACGCCTATTGTCAGTGGTACGAAGGCCGCCATATTAATCCATATAATATTTAAATACTCTTATTGCAGTCCGTGCGTCTGTTTTGGCGCAGAGAGCTCAGTTGTACGCATATTGTTTTATACATATTTTATAGTAAATTATGCCTGTTGTCAGTGGTTGCAAAACTGCCAGATGTAATCCATGTAACTTTTTAATACTTCTATTTCATTAAGTGTGTCTCAGTTTGGCGCTTATCGTGCATTTGTATGATAGTTTGTTGAAAACTATCAACTGCTAGTCCTACTGGGCAGTTGAAAATCTCAATTCTGTTCCTAATCCTAGTTGGCTGTTGGAAATTAGTGGGATTTAAACATAGCTGTGATTTGCCGTCTTTCAATAAGAGACTGTCAAAAACTCTTCCATACCTTTTACATTTTTATATTTCTGAACATGGAGCCAACTGAAAGTGGTAATCTAGCAAAGAGGGGTGTAGGACATGGAGGTAGCGGTATGTGAGAAGGTGCTCCTTCCCGTGTGGCGACAACATGCAAGCCAGGGAAACGTTTGGTTGCGGACCGTCAGGCCTGTCATCGCTGGGTTGGTGCCCTGTGAATTTCCCGTAACGAACAGCGTCGCCAATCTGTTCTTCAGTGGTTAATGCAACCAAAAACCAACAGTCTTACCTCCTCGTCCTCCCAGTCACGGCCACAAATGTCGTCATCAGCATCGTCAGCATCCGTCCAACATGAAGCGAAGGCAGCCCAAATGTAAACTCATGTACCCACCACTGTGGATAATCCATTTTCTGAAGACCTCTTTGATGACAAAATGCAGTTGGGGTCAAAAGGCATTTCAAAAGATCAAGAGGCCAAAGAGGATGATTTTGTCTGCTCTGACGCCGAATCACTGATGCCATCAGAGGAGGAGAAGGAAGCCGGTCAATCGGCAAAAATTCTGGGCGGTCGGCAACGCCTTGCAGTGCCTCTTGCTTGTAGCCCGCAGCTCCAGGATGCAGAATTTCAGGACGAGGAACTCACCTGTGTTGATGATGATGATGATGATGATGACATTGTGGATCCAACGTGGTCTTTTCAGCAGAATTAAGGGTCATGCTGCGGTCCAGGACAGGCATAGTCAATGTCCAGTTCAACTAAAATGGTAGTTCAAAGACTTCTTTTTCCAACACTTTTTAATCTGTGGGTCATGCAGGTTTGAGGGTCATGCTGCAGTACAGGACAGGTATAGTCAATGCCCAGATCAACTAAAATGGTGGTTGAAAGACTCCTTTTTCCGGCACTTTTTAATCTGTGGGTCATGCTGATTTAAGGGTCATGCTGCGTTCCAGGACAGGGATAGTCAATGTTCAGTTCAACTAAAATGAGGGTTCAAATAATACTGCCTTCTGGCACTATTTAATTTGTGGGTCATGCAGGTTTAAGGGTCATGCTGTGGTAAAGGACAGGGATAGTGAATAGTCTGTGACTTTTTTTCTGTGACTCTTGTTGCCTAATTGTCTTGCCTAAGATGTAGCACGTATCCAGTTTCCTGTTGTGGATGTTAATTACAGCTTCTCCACCCCTGTTTGGGTGTAAGAATGAAGGTGTTGTTCCACTCCCATAGATTTTAATGGTCATCGGCGATAATCTGTTATTGACTATCGGCATGATAATTGCTGATATCGACTATCGACTCAATAACGATAGTTGACACAATCGCTCATCACTAGTTATGATCTAAGAAAAAATTACCCATTGCACTATGATTTCACCGTCAGGTTAAACTCTGCTACATTGGTATACGCAGGGCCTCAAGCATCCAGACTTTCTAAAAGAAAACACAGAATTGTTGACCAAATCAAACTAAGTTCAGTTTTAATTTCCAAATATATTTCATATACTTTCAATATAAGACTTCTTCTGGCTATCCTTGATGGGTATGGAGTGGATCCGCTGGACCACCACAAACGGTGGTATTGGCCACTTCAGTGAGTGGAGTCCAAGGAGTCTCCCAGTTTTTATCAAAGCTCGCTGCAAGGTTGGTTGATGCTGTGCTATGGTAGACTTCCAAATCGCTACCCCTGATGCGACCTACTTCAAGTGGTGGCCGGAGTTAAGCATAGTACCGAATCGACAGGCAAAAGGGTGGTCATGGACAGGCAAGAAAATGAGGGCCGGTGGCAGGCAACTTAGTCAATAGAAACGGGCAGCAGGTCAGGTACACGGAAAAGTAGAATATACAGTAACAGCCTCTCTCTCTCTAAAGCGCACCAGAGATCTGACAAAAGTGCAGAGGGAGTGGACACAAGATATAAGGTCAGCACCCGGCGATTAGCCAATCACTATTGTACTGACCCGTGCACACCCTAAGGAGTAGTTAAGTGCGCACAGGCAGCCAAGCAGGTACGTGGAGAGGTGAGTAGTGAGTGTGCAAAACAGGAGGGACACAAGCGTGCCTGTGGCCCAGCGGGGGGTCTTGGCGCAAGTCATAACAGTACTTCCCTCTTTAGACTTTGCCCTGGTGAAATTTCAAAACAAGGTCCAAGGCAGGAATATTGGCTTTCGGTTCACAGGACCTATCCTCAGGCCTGAACCCCTTACAGTCAACCAGATAGTGCAACTTCACCCTAACAGCCTTCTTGCCCAGCATTTCTTTTACTTCACAGATGTCAGCAGCCTCAAGAGACAGAGATACTGTCCTAATAATAATAATAATCTTTATTTATATAGCGCCAACATATTCCGCAGCACTTTACAATATAGAGGGAATAAGCACAGACAAACCAGACATTACATTATAAAAAAGCTACTGACAAATGAGACACAAGGTGTGAGGGCCCTGCTCGCAAGAGCTTACATCTATTAGGGTGTATGGGTGAAACAAAGGCTGACAAGTGCTTGGTTTACAATGGACCAGCCCATGTTAGATAATTATGGGGTAGTATTCATAAAATGTGGATGAAACCTCCTCCCAACCATTACATCATATACAGATAAGTGCCGTCGGTTTCCCAAAAAGTGCAGGAAGTGACAAACTGTGACGAATTTGGGGGGTTGACAATTGGGGTTTTTTTGATGGGCTTGTTAAGAAATGAGTTTTCAGAGCGCACTTAAAAACTGTGAGGGTTGGAGTGTGCCTGATCACATGGGGTTAAAATGTTCCAGAGAACTGGGCAATAGTGAAAAATCTGGGAGAGGGGGCATGGGGGGTTCGGAGAGTGAGGTGTGTGTCTTGATCAGTAGTAAGCGGAGGAGGGGGTAGGGGGGTTTTAGACAGAGAAAAGGGGGGAGATGTTGGGGTGCATCCTTTGGGAGACCTTATGTGTGAGAGGGAAAAGGGGTTTGGGGGCCCAGCGGTTTTGGGGTAACACATAAAAGGGGAGTTTGGGATGCACTAGATGGGGGGAGGCGGGTTTGGGGCACCAGTTGTTCCCAAAAATATTTTAAAAAAAAAACCCGAGGACCCAGCTTGAGGCTGGGAGTCTTTAAGCAGATATATTTTGTGGATAACCAGACCTTATCTCTAGGGGATAAGATTGGGGGATGTCTTTGTTTCTTGTCTTGAGTCTTGCTAGTTGTGGAAAAGCCGGGTTCCTTGCCGTAGCAGCGTGTCCGGTTTTGGGCATCCCAGCGGGGACATTGAAGGGGCAGACGGGGGGGGAGGTGGATAAAGGTGTTGACCATTCACGATGAAGAAGGTGAAGCCCCGGCATAGTCAAAATTCGATGGTTTTTGAAAACTCGGCCCAGGAAAGAAGGTTGGCTAAGTTTCTTGCGGTGAAAAAAAAGTGGCACAAGTAGTTCCCAAGAACTTGAATCACCCGTTTGACTTGCCCATTAGCTTGATGGTGTCATGCGAAGGCGAAGTCTAATTTCATTTGAAGACAGGTACAAAGGATATGCCATAACTTTGACATGAGTTGAAACCCTTGGTCTGAGACTGAGACTGAGTCTGAGATGTAGGGGAAGTCCATGGAGGTAAAAATATGCTGAAAAAAGTGGGGGCAATTTATTGACCAGAGGGTAGCCCCAGGCGAGAATGAAGTGAACATTTGAAAAAACAGTCAGTACTCCCAAAAAATAACCATATTGTTAGAGGAAGATGATAAGCCAGTAATGAAGTCCGAAGCAATATAGGTCCAGGGTCACTCTGGAAAGGGAAAAGGTTGCAACAAATCGATAGGTTTGAGATGAGATGTCTTGTTGCAAGCACAAGTGGCATAGGAGAGAACAAAGTCTTTGACATCTAGAGCAAAATTAGGCCACTAATAATAATGAGGTATAGAGGTGAAGATTTTTGGATTCCAGGATGCCCAGCCAGCAAAGAAGAATTTCCCCACTTTAAGATTCATCTTCTTAAGGCAGGATGTACAATGGTTTTCACTGAAGTAACTCACTGAAGATAAATGGGATCAGCAGTAATCAGGTGCTCAGGAGAAATATTGTGAGGGGCAAATCAAGGAAGGCAAGGAGTGTCAAAAACAGGGAGAGGGCACGGCCTTGAAGTTAAAAAAAATCAAAGACTAGAATAAGAGGGACCTCTGGTTGCAAGGTTCACCCGCTCTCCGGCCTGGACATATAAGAGATTCTTATGATCTGTCACCGGGTGATGAGCCTTTTGCAGCAGATGGCGCCATTCCTCCAAGGTCAACTTTGTCGGCAGCAATTTTCAGTCCCCAAATAGTAAAATTTCTTTATATGGGGTATAGGTCTTGGAAAAAAATCTGGGTGATGGTCTTGCCTTAGGAGTTTTCGGAGTAGGACACCCATGGACCCACAGATGGGGTCCCACTTCAAAAACGGAGGGAAAAGAATTGGGGGGTTTATCATTCTTCTTGGTAAGTGCCACTATGGGTGCCATCACGGTAGAATGAAATGTCGATAGTATTTCGCATTGTATGGTTGCGTCCGACTGTTTTTCAGCCATTGTAGGTGGCAGTCAAATTTGGGGGATCCATCTGAAGACCCTTGTAAGGGCATTTTTTACCCAAAAACAGGTTTAAACTGGTTTGTTGAAAGATGCACTTTTCAAGTTTTGGGGAGGGGTTTGTTTTTTTTGTAAGTGTATAAGAACCTGGCAAAACATGAATACTGGACAACAAGATCAAAATGTAATTAGATGTTCAGACACAGAGTACAGGAGGGCTTGAAGATCTCATTCAAGAAATTTGGAAAACAGTGGAGTTTGCTTGTAAATAGCTCATAGATACTCAAGTGCTGATATGGGTAATGAAAGGGGGTCTTTTTTTCATGTTTTCTCTATCAAATTACAAAATTGTAGGGGTCCCCCCCAAGTCAAAAATTTTTTACGTTCTTGCTCCTTTAAGAGTTCTGCGGATCAGCGGGAATTTTTTGATTCCCCCCCGGGAGGATTTGATTCCCGTTATATCATGGTGGGAGACAAGGGTGTATTTTTTGGCCAGCGGAATCACAGAAAAAAGTAGGAGGGGGACTTGCCCCAAGTGATGGAAACGATGTAGGTGGAGATAGATGGTCACCATGATTTTGCAAAGTGTCCCGAAGTGGTTTTGTGGTGATCTTTTTGGGCTACATCTTGTGCTCTGGAAGTAGGTAGGGGCCCTTGGTTGGACCATGGTAAATTCATGTGATGGGGATGGGTGGACTCGCTGGAAGTGGAGTTAAGGAACAACCTCCCAGTTTTTGCCTAAGCCCACCAAAGGTTGCTGGGTTACTTTTAACCAGAGTTTACAAACATATATAAAAAAGACAATATGCTGTTTTTCTCACTATCTGACATGAACTCGAATAAACCTTACCTGTTTTAGGTAATTTGGATTACCAAAATTTTTATTTTGCCCAATGCCAGAATAAGAGGGAAAAGAATTTTTAAGCATTTTTTTATTTTCTGAATTGTCAAAGTTTACATACACTAGGGATTACTATGGGGTAGAGTGGGGGAATTTCTCAAAATTCGATTCGGTCACTTTGCGAATTTTTTCCCCCAAAAATAATTCGGTACGAATTATTGGCACGAATCCGTTAAAAAAAAGGTATTTCCCGGCTGCACGACTGCAGGGTGTGTAGAAGTTGTGCCATGTTAAATATGCAGAGGGAGCTGGTTTGGTTTTACAATGTTTGTTTTTTTATGACACGCAGATGACTCCGCGCTTTAGAATCGCTTCACATAAAATTCCCTGGGCACTAAGAGGGCAAAATGACCCAAAAAAACTCAAGCGGGGTGTGCCTGATTTTAAAGTCTTTCCAGCCAAAGCTGGAAAAAAAAACAGTGAGGCTCAGGTGGCAACATTTGTGCAGGTGTTTGGGGGGGGGGCGAAAACCACAGCCCCGCAGAGGTCAGGCAGTGGCACAAATGACATTCTGGAGGTGGCAAAAAAAGAGGAAGCCCAGATGGGGAACAAACAGGGGAGGTCACGGCGGGAGCGATGAGGGTTGGCGTGGCCCAAAGACATTCTGGGGGGGCAAAACAGTTTAGGCCCCGAGTGGCACAATCACCAGTGGGGGTACGGCGGGGGGCAGTTAGGTAGGGAGTGGCACAAGACATTGGGAAAGGGGGAAAAAAAAAATATTAGGCCCAGAGTGGCACAATTAAAAGTGTGGAGGGCACGCGCAGCAGATGAGTTAGGCAGTGCACAATGACATTCTGGAGGGGCAAAACATTTTAGGCCACAGAGTGGCACAATAACAGTGTGGGGTCACGGCGGCCCGCAGATGAGATAAGGCATGGCACAATGAATTCTGGGGCGGAAAAAAAAGTATTTTTTGGCACGAGTGGCACAATCACACGTGTGAGGTCACGGGGCCGCAGTAGAGTCAGGCAGTGGCACAATGACATTGGGGGGCAAAAAAGTATAGGCCCAGGTGGCACAATAACGGTGGAGGTCCGACGCCAGCAAAGAGATCAGGCAGTGGCACAATGACTTCTGGAGGGGCAAAACAGTATTGGCCACGAGTGGCCAATCACAAGTGTGGAGGTCCGGCGGAGCAGGGATGAGGTCAGGCAGTGGCCAAATGCATTCTGGAGGCGGCCAAAACAGTATTAGGCCACAGAGGGCAAATGATACAGTGTGGAGGTCACGACAGCGCAGCATGGATCAGGAGTGGCACAATGACATTTGGAGGGGCAA
>JAODAL010042464.1:0-34796 GCA_025379985.1 Phyllomedusa bahiana | reverse complement strand
TATGTTTTGCTTTTTGGAAATCAATTTTTTGCAGCTGTTAGTCGGGACATGCCCTCTTTTCTGTGATTGGCTGTCTGACATTTCATTCAGCCTGTTGGGATACACCCCTGGACAGGAAACGCCCCGGACACGCCCCCTGCACTGTGATTGGCTGCCTGCACACTCTGTGTTTATTCCCCTCTGAGCTGTGGAAACCGATAGTGAAACGAAGTGCCTGAGAGGGCTGCTGGCTCTATACTCATCTCCCTGCTCTAAGGTGTACGATCTGGGTAATTACTGACTGTTTAACTCATAGATCCCCTCATATAACACAGTCTTATATCCTGTGCTCCCCCCATATAACACAATCTTCCCGCCCCCTGCCTTATGCACGGGGGGGGGGGGAGGCAGTGTGCATTCCTCACATGTGTTTCATCAGCTCAGGCTGTGTGTATAACTGTTTATAGCATAGCAAGGAGCTTGTGGAGCCTGAAGCTGAAGGCTTTGCAGACACATGACAACACTGCAGGAGGCTCCATAGCTGTCCTCTCCAGACAACCTTCCCCTTTCCCTGCTTCACACAGAATGATGATGTCACAGCTCTTCAGTGAGGAGAGACACGCCTCCTGGCAGGAGAGACACGCCTGCTGAAAGGAGAGACATGCCTGCTGAGAGGAGAGACATGCCTGCTGAGAGGAGAGACTCGCCCCTGAATTTTAAATTGAATCTCATAGAATTAGCTGAAGAGTACGAACGCTTCAAATGATAAAACTCCTTTAAGTATCTGGGCAAAACTTTATCTCTGAATCTGATGGAATTTGGAAAGCTGAATCTTGATCCTCTGTTTATTAAATTTAAACACAAACTCAATGTGTAGTGTAAATTAATGTAAATTGCCGTTATCAATAGCTGGGAGGACAAATTTGGTGAAAATGATATGGATGCCTCAATTACTATATATATTACTCATAATTCGCCAATCCTGACTAGAGCTCTTGTTTGGAGCAGGAATCATGCAGAAATAAAATTAGAGGTTCTACAGTTGGCAAAAGATGAAGGGAGATTTGCAATATATTTTCTGGGAGAGAAAGGGAGATTAGATGTGAATCTTAGATTATTATGGCAATATTTTAATTCCACCACTTTTATAGCAAATTAAAATCCAAGACATTCTTGGTACATTCTAAGAGGTTTGCTACTTTATACTTGATGCTTAACTTTGGTGGAAACTAAGGGCGACATGTATGAACGGGGCTGCGTCAGAAGTCTGGCATCTTTTCATCCCGACATCTAGCGAAGCCCCGTTCGCTATGGATGTAAAACTACCGCACACCAATATCAGGCGCATTACAGAGTGCCTGTGGCACTTTGTAATGCGCCTGATTTTGGGGGCGTGCTGGAGGCAGGGCGTATTACAACTGTACGAAGCTATAGATTTATAGCTTCAGTACGGCAATTCCAGGCGCATTACTGCTGGAACAGGTAAACCCCTTTTAGGCCTTGTTCACACGGCTTATTTGGGCGGCGATTGGCGCCGCACTCCGCACCGGATTTGCGCTGCAGTATGGCGCCAATCCGTCGGAGTAATTACGGTAATCCACTGCTCTCATAGAGAACAGTGGATTCCGTCGCTCCTCCCCGCTCGGCGAATCCGCCGCGGGGGGAGAAAGTGACATGCACATTATTTACGGCGCGTTGAGCGCGTAAAACAATGCATTGTCTATGGGGCCGGGAACGGCGCCCCTGCCGCGCTCCGGCCCTGCCCCTTATTCACGGCGGATTTGTGAGCTCAATACGACTCACAAATCCGTCGGGAATAAGCCGTGTGAACACGGCCTTAAAGTGCTATACCTGGGCCAAAATTAATATTTATGCACTAGAATGTACCTGATTTATGACCTGCAATATAGTGGGTTCATAAATTCAGGTGCATTCTGCACTAATATAATGCACATAAAAAGTGGCGTCGGGGTGCCAAAAATCATACATGTCACTCTATGGCCGTGTTCACACGGCTTATTCCCGACAGATTTGTGAGCCGTATTGAGCTCACAAATCCGGCGTGAATAAGGGGCGGGGCGGGGCCGGAGCGCGGCAGGGGCGCCGCTCCCGGCCCTATAGACAATGCATTGTTTACGGCGCGTACGCGCCGTAAATAATGTGCATGTCAGTTTCTCCCCGCCCGGCGGATTCGCCGAGGGAGGAGCAACGGAATCCACTGTTCTCTATGAGAGCAGTGGATTACCGTAATGACAGGGACGGATTGGCGCCGTACTGAAGCGCAAATCCGGCGCGGAGTACGGCGCCAATCCGTGCCCAACTAAGCCGTGTGAACGAGGCCTAAGAGACTAATACAGTATTGAAGGCTATACATCATACACAGCTCCACGAGATACTTCATGGTTCTCTGAAATTTTTATGCTGCAAGGTTTTCAATACTGTAATTCCTTCACATGTTCTGGCATTGCCCTAAATTGGAAAGATACTGGTGTCCAATTATCTCCCTAAGACCGTAGATATATCAAGAGCAAAAAAACACCATTAGCACGCATATTAGGGTATGTGAAAGATAGCAATACAATAGAGGATGAAAAAATGGCTATATCCAGATTACTATACATGCACAGGAAACTTATTGCACTGAAACGGTTGAATGAAGATCGACCAACAAAGCAGGGTATCCCTTAAAAGAGCGGTGAGAATCACATAGAATAGAATTTGGGCTAAGTGGTTAGACACACAAAGTCTACAGTGAAGGAAATAAGTATTTGATCCCTTGCTGATTGTGTAAGTTTGCACACCTGACAAAGACATGAGCAGTCTATAATTTTAAGGGTAGGTTAGTTTTAACATTGAGAGATAGAATATCCAAAATAAAATCTAGAAACTCACATTGTATAAATTATATAAATGTATTTGCATTTGCTGAGAGAAATAAGTATTTGATCCCTCTGGCAAACAAGACTTAGGGCAACATGTATGAAAGGGTTTTTCACCCTTTTTCTGGCGTACAATGCACCTAACTGACACGGCTGCGATGTCTAACGCGCCTAACGTATGTGTTAGGCACATTGTTCGTAAGACACATTGAATGTGCCTAACATGAAGGGGTGTTCTGGGGACGTTCTGGGGGCGTTATGGAGGTGTGTTGCACCACACTTGTAATATTAGACACATACTGTATATGAATGTGGTTTGCCAAAACTAGGCGCATTACTGCTCCGACAGAAAGACCTATTTCAATGTGGTCTGCCTGAGCCTGAGGAGTCGAAGTGGAGATAAATTGGCTGTAAGGGGCAAAAATGTCCAATATTTCTCAACTTACACCAGTACAATAATAAAAATTAATTTATTATAAATATCAAACTGTATAAAATTAATTATTTAAATTTCATGAAAAATGTGAAAATATAAGATTTATATAAAAATATATAATGTCCCCAAAATATAAAAATATCTCCTATAAAATGTATTTAAAATAAATAGAATCTAAAACAAATTTTACATTAAAAAAAACATTGATTATGTTGTTCAGATTTTTATATTTAAAATTTTTACTACATTAAATTTGAAATTTATTTTTGCTGCTCTTACCCTTTATTTTACATACAGCAAGAGCCAGCACAGGTATTGGTGGGACCTGTGGTCCCCCTAGCAGGATCAGTACCATAGTTCCTATTCACTGATATGCTATTCTAATGATTTCTCTTATTTCTATAACCTTAAAGGGAACCTGTCACATAGATTATGCCTCCCTTGCTGAGGACAGAACAAGGTAGTGTCAGACCTGCTGTTTCCAGCGCTGTGTCCCTTATTCTGTAAGATGCTGTAGTTTTCGTGTAATTAATTCTCAAATCTGCCGTTTTCAGCCAGAAGAGTCATTCAAAGAGCCATTCAGAGTGTCAGTTTTTTTCAAACCCGGCCAATCGGAGGCTAGCCCCGCCCACCTCATCTGACAAACCTATTACTTTGATGAGGTAGAAACAGGTGAATACCTGTCAGTGGGCGGAGCTAGCGTGTGAGGGGTCAATGCTCTATATCTGCGGCATCTTGCAGAATAAGGGACACAGCGCTGGGAACAGCAGGTCTGTCACTAGCTTGTGCTGCCCATAAGCAAGGAGGGCATAACCTAAGTGACAGGTTCCCTTTAATACATGTTAGGCACATTACTTATGTTCCTAAGTTCCGTAATGTGCCAAACACACAGAGGAGGCGCGTCGAACTTTAGAAACCATTTCACACAAAAATCACTTTCATACATTCAGGCGCATTATACACTGAAAACGAGACTCAACAATTCACTTCGACGCACCTGCGTTCATACATGTCGCCCTTAATACTTGGTGGCAAAACCCTTGTTGGCAAGCACAGCAGTCAGACTTTTTTGTAGTTGATGATGGGGTTTGCGCACGTCAGGAGGAATTTTGGTCCACTCCTCTTTGCAGATCATCTCTAAATCATTAAGATTTTGAGACTGTCACTTAGCAACTGGGAGTTTCAAGTCCCTCCATAAATGTTCTATGGGATTAAGGTCAAGAGACTGGCTAAGCCACTCCATGACCTTAAAATGCTTCTTTTTGAGCCACTCCTTTGTTACCTTGGCTGTATGTTTTGGATCATTGTCTTGCTGGAAGACCGAGCTACGACCCATTTTTAACGTCCTGGCGGAGGGAATGAGGTTGTCACTCAGGACTTTATGGTACATGGCTCCATCCATTCTCCCATTGATGTGGTAAAGTAGTCCTGTGCCCTTAGCAGAGAAACACTCCCAAAACATAATCTTTCCACCTCCATGCTTGACAGTGGGGACAGTGTTCTTTGGGTCATAGGCAGCATTTCTCTTCCTCCAACTCAATTCGAGTTGCGTTAATGCCAAAGAGCTGAATTTTTGTCTCATCTGACCACAGCGCCTTCTCCCAATCAATCACTCAGTCATCCAGGTGTTAGTTGGCAAACTTCAGACAGGTCTGCACATGTGCCTTCTTGAGCAGGGGGACCTTGTGGGCACTGCAGGATTTTAAACCATTATGCCATAATGTATTACCAATGGTTTTCTTGGTGACTGTGATCCTAGCTGCCTTGAGATCATTAACAAAGTCCTCTCATGTAGGGGGATCTCTGACCTTCGTCATGATCAAGGATACCCCATTTTACAACACTAAGGGCGACATGTATGATTGGGAGTTGCGCCTGTTTGCTGGCGAAAACTGCGGCTCACCGATCCGAATCCCCTGTTGGACGCAGTGATGCGATGTTAGGCACAAGCTTCACCACTTTCGGATGTGCCTAACATGAAGGGGCATGTAATGGGTGCGGTGTGGGCGTTCTGGGTCGGGACACCGCACTTTCGAATACTCCGAGGCATGCATGATCGCGGGTCGGCAAAGTGAGGCGCATTACAGCGCTCGAAAGCTCCGACAGGCAGACCTAGTTGAATGTGGTCTAAATAAGCCGGAGGAGGCTAAGTGAAGCGAGAACGTAATGGAATGGGGCAAAATGTGCTCTAGGTCGACTACAGGGGGGTCCCTGACTACAGGGGGTCCTTGACTACAAGGGGGTCCCTGACTACAGGGGGTCTTTGGCTACAAGGGGGGGCTCTGACTACAAGGGGTCCCTGGATACAAGGGGGGGCTCTGACTACAGGGGGTCCCTGGCTACAAAGGGTCCCTGGCTACAAGGGGGGGGCTCTGATAACAGGGGGTCCCTGGCTACAAGGGGTCCCTGGTTTACAAGGGGTCCCTGGCTACAAGGGGGGGTCCCTGGCTACAAGGGGGGGGCTCTGGACTACAGGGGGTCCCTGGCTACAGGGGGTCCTTGGCTACAAGGGGGTCCCTGACTACAGGGGGGTCTTGGTTTACAAGGGGGTCCCTGACTATGGGGGGGGTCCTTGGCTACAAGTAGGGGGGCTCTGACTTACAAGGGGTCCCTGGCTACAAGGGGGGGCTTGATTTCAGGGGGCCCCCTGGCTACAGGGGGCCCCTGGATTAAAGGGGTCCCTGGCTAAAAGGGAAAGGTCCCTGGTACAAGGGGGGGCCTGACTACAGGGGTTTTCCTGGCTACAAGGGGGGTTTCCCTTTTTACAAGGGGGGCCCCTGGTTTAAAAAGGGGAGCCCCGGGCTACAAAGGGGGGGCCCTGGCTACAACGGGGGGCCCCTGGCTAAAAAAGGGGGCCCTGGCTGCAAAAGGGGCCCTATGAAAAAGGGGGCCCCTGACTACAAGGGTCCCTGGCTACCTACAGGGGTCCCTGGCTACCAAAAAGGGGGCCCCTGGCTACAAGGGGGGGGCCCCCTGGTTCCTAAAAGGGGGCCCTGACTAAAAAGGGGGGCCCTGGCAACCTACGGGGGCCCCCCTTGACTCCCTTTAAAGGGGGGCCCCTGGTACCTAAAGGGGGTCCCTGGTACAAGGGGGGGTTTGGGCTAAAAAGAGGGCCCTGGCTCCCAAGGCGGGCCCTGCCTAAAAGGGGGCCCCGGGCCCAAAAAGGGGACTCTGGCTACAAAGGGGACCCCTGCCCAAAAAGGGGGGGCCCCCTGGCTACCAAAAAAGGGGGCCCGGGCCCTAAAAAGGGGGGCCCGGGGCAAAACCTACGGGGGGCCCCTGACTACCTAGGGGGGGCCCCCGGGGCTACCCTAAAGGGGGGGCCCTGATTTCCTAAGGGGGGTCCCCTGGCAAAAGGGGGGGCTTGGCTACAAAAGGGGCCCTGGCTACAAGGGGGGCCCTGACTAAAAGGGGGCCCCTTTCTACAAAGGGGTCCCTGGTTTACAAAGGGGGCCCCTGCCCTAAAGGGGGGGCCCTGGCTACCTAAAGGGGCCCCCTGACTAAAAGGGGGGGCCCGGGTTTCCAAAAGGGGGGGGCCCTGACTAAAAAGGGGGGCCCCCCTGGTTTTACCAAAAGGGGGCCCTGACTAAAAGGGGGGGCCCCCCTGGCTACCTAAAGGGGGCACTGACAAACCTACAGGGACCCCCTGCCTAAAAAGGGGGGCCCCCGGGACTTCCCTAAAGGGACCCCTTTTGACTACCTACGGGGGGGCCCCCTGAAAACAAAGGGGGCCCCAGGCTCCCCAAAAAAACTAAAGGGGCCCGGGGCTCCCCTACACAGTAGCAAAAGGGGGGGGGGCAGATTTCCCTGCAAAACTCCCTTAAAGGAGACCCCAAACCCAACTGTAAAATACCTAAAAAACCCCCTAACTGCCTGAAAAATACCTAAAGGGGGCCCTTTAATGCATGTATACATTTCATGGGAACCCCTAATTTACTGATACTCCCCTTCCCAGCCTAAAAAAAGGGGACCCAAAACTACCTACAGCTTACCTAACTGGGAAGAAACCCCCTACCTACAAAACGGGGGGCCTTTGGGCCCTTTTTGCCAAACCTACTGGGGTCTTGTCTCCCTTTACCTGGTAATATAATTTGGAGGGCGCAGCCTATTTGTAGTATTATCCCCAGAGGTTAGCCTTTTCCCCCCCCACCCCCCCCTTTTAGGATACCACCCCCTCAAAATTTATGGTTTGTACCCGCTTTTTCCACCCCTGGGAAGTTTGTACGAGGTGGGAATAGAAAAAAGAGTTGCGGGAAAATTTGGGAGGATTCAAAAGATATTTTTTGTGTAATTTTTGCGGGGATGAGTGGTGGCCGGGACAAGTAATCATGGCGGGGGGGGAACGGATGAGAAAAGAAAAAGGAAAAAAGGGAAGATTTCATGAAAGAAAAAAAACGATTTCACAGATAGGACGTTCCGGTTTGTGTACCTGATTAAGGGGTTATGTTACTTTTTATTGGTTCAGTCCCCTTTTATTCCTGTAATGTGATGTGACCTGAGCTGGTGTCTGCCCTTATGTGTTCTCTATATGGGGGTTTTTTGGGGTTTTAAAACCTAGCTGGTTTTCTCACCATATGTGGTCTCTATATGGCGGTTTGGGGGTTTTAAAACCTGAGCTGGGGGCCCTAACCTCTATGTGGTCTCTAATGGTGGGGGTTTGCAGGTTTTTATCGGCTGATGTCTGACCCTATGGGGTTTCTCTAAAAGGTGGTGTTGTAGGTTATACCTGGGGTTTGGTCAGACCAATGGTTTTTCCTTATGGCGGTGTTGTGGGTTTTATCCTGAGCTGGTGTCGGGCCCAAATATGTGGTCTATTTTTTGGCAGTGTTGTGGGTTTTAAAAACCTGAGCTGGTGCTGACCTTATGGGTCTTATATGCAGTGTTGAGGTTATACCTGAGCTGATTTTGGGGACCTCAATATGGGGTTTTTTGTAGGTTATATCGGCTCCAGTTTAATGCCAGCTACATGTGTCCCCTGTTTAAACCCTTGTAAAAGGGAAATTTTCACTTTTACTGTAACGGCGGGGTTTAGTGGATCCTCTGGCCCACCGAAGCGATGATAGCTAACCAGGGCCGGGGAACGGAATCTAAGTAGCCCCCCGGTTTTCACCAGAGCCCGCCGCAAAAGGGGGAGGGGAAATTGCTGCGGCGTGGGGGCCCCCCCCCAGGTCGCCCCCCTGATGACTTGTTTGCGATGGGGGCCCCGAGGGCGCGAAAATAAAGAATGAAAGTCCCCGAGAAACTTAGCCCGTGGGCAGGCAGATGGTCAGGGAAGGGGGGCAAGGGTTTTCGTGGTCGTGGACGGGGCAAAGGTCAGGGCAGGCGGCAATGGTTTGTGGTCGTGGACAGGCGGAAGGTCAGGGCAGGCGGAGAGGTTCGGAGTCAGGAAAAACGTAGAAAGGGTCTGGTACACTTTAAGGCGCAATATATTCGGGGAACCGTTTTTTTTAGGGCTGGGGGGCAACATAGATCCGCGGGGAATACGGGCGAGGGGCCCCTTTAAAATAGGGGGGGGCTTTCTGGCAAACAACCCAAATTTTACCCGGGGACACGGGCCCCTTTAAATTTACGAGAACCGCGCGTGCGCAAAGGAAAGGGCAAAACGCAGCCGGGCCGGGCGGAAAGACGCGGACGGGACGGGAAAAGGGGGGCCGGGGGAAGTTATTCCCGGGGGGGGAAAACCCCCGGGCTCGTCCCGGGGCCCAGCGGCGGAAACCCGCCCCCCGGCGGGGGGGGCCCGGCGGGGGAAACCAGGGTGGCCCGCGGGCCGGGAAGCGGGGGAAAAGCCGCTACTTTTACTTTTTTGGCGGGTGTTTTTTTTTAAAAGGAGGGGGGAGGTGTGGGCCCAAAGGGGAAAACGTGGAGGGGGATATTGTTTTGGGTGGGGGGGGAAATTTGTATGTGGGTGGCGGGGGATATTGTATTGGGGTGGAGGAGGATATTGAATTGGGGGGGAGGGGGATATTGTATGGGGGTTTGGGGGGGGGGAAAATTGTATGTGGGGGGAAAGGAAGATATTGTATGTGGGTGGGGGGGGATTTTGGGAAATGTGGGTGGAGGGGGATATTGTATGTGGGGGGGGGGGGATTTGTATTTGGGTGGAGGGGGGATAGGGAAAGGGCACTTAGCCCTGTGTCTTTTGTTTATGCTAAAACTGAAAAATTGTTTTGGACTCCCTTTTGGTACTACACAATACAGCTCTTTTTTGTGACACGTTTTTATGGGGGAAAAAAGGGGCGCATTTATGTCAAAGGGGGGGGGGTTTAATATTTTCATGTACTTTTAGGGGGGGCCCCCCAAAAGATAAAATTCCCCCTTTGGGGGCCCCCAACCCCCCATTTCCCAACACGGGTAAAAATTGCAGGTTAAAAAGTTACTCAGCAGATCAATGCGATGACAGGTACCAAATTTATATATTTTTTATGTTTTATACAATAAAAACACTTTTATTTAGAAAGTAAGCCATAACTTTTTTCGGGGGAAATTGAGTTTGTATAGGGGTTGGGGTTTTTTTTTTTTTGGGGGGTTTGTTTTTTTCATTGGTAAAATTTTGGGGGGAACAAAACCTTTTAAATCCCCTTTTTAATCCTTTTTTTTGGGAAAGGCAAAAATGAAGAAAATACAGCAATCCTGGTAATATTTTTTTTCTTTTTTTATCAGTGCTCACAGTGCAGTATACCTGACATGTCAGGCTATGTCTCCACTGCACACATTTTCAGTCTTTTTTTTTGTTTTCTAAGACTGCTGAAAAAATGACTGAAAACAGATCCCATTGACTTTAAATAGTAAAAAGGTTCTGTAGTCTCCATAGAACTTTATTTCTGCTCGATTTTGCTGCTGGCCGTTTTTTTTTGTAACGTTGCAAAAAACGACAGAGCAGGGCAGAAAATTTACTATTGAAGTCTATGTAAACTGCTGGACGTTTTTTGGCGCATTTTTTGCAGAAATCCACAGCAATTACAATGCTTTGCAGTTCTGCAAAAAAAAAAGTTCCAAAAACACGCAAAAAAAACCCCCAAAAATGATTGATTTTTTTAGCTGTTTTTGACATGCTGTGGACATAAAACTCAGTTTTATGAACATTTTAAAGATTTGGTTTTCAGTGAGTTTTTGTCCAATGCCGCCTAGACCTAGTCTTAGTTTTACTCCGCTGGGCGATACAATTACCCAATTATTTAGTTTATGCATGTTTATGCATCGCTCTCTTCTAATAGCCTTAAAGGGGATTTGCCGAGAGACTAGATTTACTGTACCTCTCGCTTATCAGACAGGCAGATTGTCAACAAATCAGGCTGAGTATGAAGTGCAGGGGGAGGAGAGGGAGGGGGGAGTGAGGAGTGGAGTGAGGAAGTGAGGAATCCCAAGGGAGCGTCTCAAAACTTAAGTGAAAAATAATAAACAGTACAACAGTGGATTAGCATGTCAGCAAGGGACAGCCTCTGAGGGCACTGACTGGAGCCTTTTCTGCTTAACGTTGCTAAGGTATTGTAAACAAATCAATGAGCTGGAATGAGAGAGAGACACACACGCGGAGAGCACAGCGCTGCATAAGGATTGTGTGACCATGTACACTGAAATAAAAAAAACTATAATTGTGGATTCTATAGTACAAAAGAGACCACCTATTCTAACGAGCAGCTTGAATGTTTTTCATGTTCTCTGTCATCAGATTTAGGCTGGTATTATAAACTACAAACTAGTTTTTTCTGTTATACAAAGAAATAATATTTTTTAAAATAATTTTTTTTTTTTTTTTTTTTTTGCTAATCGGTGCCTTAAAACTTCTGCAGCTCGGTTCATCAGATAAGAAGCTCTATCTGCACTCAAGCCCATACAGCAGCTTCTCAGGCAGTATCTATTAGTCTCCTTTAAAGTAACCAGGGTTGTAAGGCAGTCTGTACGCTACTCTCAGACTGCAATTTTTGTAATCACATTATTTAGCAAAGTGATTAAAAACCCATTTTGGAGGATCCCACATCAACATTACTATCGTGGCAAAATACCCCTTTACGTTTTTTAATTTATTTCTGTTATACGGAATAACGTGTAAGGGTTATGTTTGTGCGTCAGACTGATGTTTTCATTTGTACCATTTGGGGTTTATATGATTTTTTGATCGATTTTATTCCATTATATGTGCAGCAGAATGAACAAAAATCAGTTTAATGTGTCATTGTTTTTTTCATGGCAATCACTGTGCAGATTACCTAACAAAACAGATTTATATCTTTACACATGCGGTGATGTCAAATATGTGTAATTTTTCTATTTTTTTCAGTGATAAACATTTGTAATGGGTAGATCGCGGTGGACGCGTTTTACTGTATTTTTTGACACTTTTATTTTTTTTCTCATTTACTTACTTCTTTCACTCGTACCACTATGGGACTATATTCAGTAATGGAGAGATCGCTGGTATATTGACCATGACAGCTAAGAGGTTATCTCCGTTCCCAGTCGCAATGACAGGATCCCGGCTGTCGATCACTGTCGGGCTCCCGCAGGAGCTGTGCCTGCTCGATCACCGTGACGTGCCCGTACATCGAGGGGCGTGAGCAGGCCCGGACTGACCATAGGGCTAACGGGCTTTGCACGGGCGGACGCTAGGGGTCCGGGCCGCAGGGTACGGAACGGATCGCCCGACAGGAGGACGGTGGTGTTCCCCCCGGCGTGGCCCAGAGTGCAGGTCTGTGCGCGCTACAGGGGCCGCAATGGACGCGTATCAGCGTCCGGACCCCTGTGGCAGCGGGGCGACCAGGCCCCCCCCTCGCCACACGGCTGCATTGGTCGGTCACGACCCCAGCATGCCAGCCATCTTGGCGCGCTGCACCGCGCGAGGTTGCAGGCCGCAGCGAGGCTGAGCTTTTCTGGGATCTACTGATCCGTCTGTTCAGCTCCAGGATGCGCGGGGCAGAGCGCGCGATCGTTATATGACGTCCATCGCGCGCTGCTACCGCGGCCCCGCACTCTGCAGTGAGCGGCCACGGCTCCAGAGTGAAGAGGACGGGACTGCAGGTGTCCGGGTGAGTACTAGTGTTATTTTTTTTTAAACTACTTTCTGTCCCTGGCTGCCTTATATGCCCTGCCTGGCTATATACTGCCACCTGCCCTGGCCTGCCTATACTGCACCATGCCCTGGCTTTATACTGACTGCCCTGGCCTGCCTTTATTGCCCTGCCCTGGCGGGCCTTACTGCCCCTGCCGCCTGGCTAATATATGCCCTGCCCTGGCTATATACTTGCCCCTGCCCTGGCTTCATTTACTGCCCCCTGCCCTGGCTATTACTTGCCCCTGCCCTGCTGTTAGTATTACTGCCCCCTGCTATGGCTGGCATTTACTGATCCTGCCCTGGCGGCCTTGACTGGCCCCCTGCCCCTGGCTGCCTATACTGCCCCTGCCCTAGCTGCCTATACTGCCCAGCCCTGGCTAGATAACTGCCCCTGCCCTAGCTGCAACATATACTGCCCCTGCCCTGGCTTTATACTGACGCCTCTTGCATGGCTCTATGTACAGCCCTGCACTTGCTGGCCCTATACTGCCTGTCCCTGGCTATTATACTGACCCTGCCTGGTGCTTATACTGCCCCTGCCCTAGCTATATACTGCCCCTGGCCATATACTGCCCCTGCTTCTGCCCAGGCTTTAAATGCCTGCCCTGCCTGCTTATATACTGCCCCTGCCCTGGCTATTTAATGCCCTGCACTGCCATGGCTATATTATCTGCCCCTGCCCTGGCTGCATATACTGCCCTGCCTGGCTGCCTATACTGCCCCTGCCCTTGGCTATATTCTTGCCTCGGCCCTAGCTGCCTATACTGCCCCTGCTGGCTTATACTGCCTGCTAGCTTGCCTTATGCCCCTGCCCTGGCCTATATACTGACCCTGCCCGGGCTGCTTATACTGCCCTGCCTGGCTATATAATGCCTGCCCTGGCTATATATATGCCCCTGCCCTGGCTGCTATAATAGCCTGCCCTGGCGATATACTGCCCCTGTCTGGCTATATTATGCCACCTGCCCTGGCTGCCTATATAGCCCTACCCTGGCTATATACTGCCCTCTTGCCGTGGTGCCTTTAATAGCCCCTGCCATGGTCTATATACTGCCCTGCCCTGGCTGCCTATTAATAGCCTGCCTGGCTATATACTGCCCCCTGCCCTGGCTGCCTATATATTAGCCGCCTGGCTATATACTGCCCCTGCCCTGGCTGCCTATAATTGCCCTGCCCTGGCTAAATACTGCCCCTGCCCTGGTGCCTTTTAATAGCGGCCCTGGCTATATACTGCCCCTGCCCTGGCTTTTTGATGCCCTGCCCTGGCTATATGATGCCCTGCCCTGGCTACTGATACCCTGCCTGCTATATGATGCCTGCCCTGGCTACCTATACCAGTCCCTGGCTACCTATACCTGCTGGCTATTTGATGCCCTGCCCTGGCTACCTTTACCCTGCCCGGTATATGATACCTGCCCTGGCTATATGATTGCCCTGCACTGGCTACTAAGTACCCTGCCTGGCGACTTTACCTGCCTGGCTATATGATGCCCTTGCCCTGGCTACCTTATACCTGCCTTGGCTACTTTACCCCTGCCTGGCTATATGTGCCCTGCCCTGGCTACTGATACCCTGCCCTGGCTACTGTTTCCCTGCCTGGCTACTGATGCCCTGACACTTCTGATTCCCTGCCAGGGCTAATGATTCCCCTGCCCTGGGCTATCTGATGCCTTGCCACGGCTTCCTATTACCTGCCTTGGGTATATGATGCCCTGCTTGGCGACCTTATGCCCTGCCTGGCTACCTTATGCCCTGGCTATTTGGATGCCCTGCCATGGATACCTATACCCTGCCATGGGCGATATGATGCACTGCCAATGGCGTACTATGCCTGCCTGGGCTATATGATGCCCTACCTGGCTACCTATGCCCTGCCTGGCTATATGATGCCCGGCCTGGATACCTATTACCCTGCCTGGGCTATATGATGCCTGCCTGTACCTATACCATTGCCCTGGCTATATGATGCCCTGCCTGGCTACCGATACCCTGCCTGGCATCTGTTCCCTGCCCTGGCTATATGATGCCCCTGCCCTGAGTACCTATGCCCTTGCCCTGGTATATGCTGCCCTGCCCTGTGCTACACTTTACCTGCCCTGGCTATAGAATGCCCTGCCCTGGCCTGCCTTATCCTGCCTGGAGGCCTTAATAGCACTGCCTACTTACACTGACGTGCTGCCCTATAATAGCCCTGGCTAACCTAAACACTGCCCTGGCTGCCAATACACTGTCCTGCCTGCTATTAGTGGCTCTGGTCTGCTGTATACTGGCCCTGGTCTGCCTGTTACTGGCCCTGCCTACCTGTTTATACTGTCCTGGCCTACCTGTATACTGTCCCTGCTTCCTGCAGACTGGCCTGCCTGCCTGCATATGGCCCTGCCTGCCTGCATACACTGGCCCTTCCTGCCTACATACTGGCCCTGCCTGCCTAATGGGTGGTCTACCTATTGTACATGCCACTTATCTGAATTTTTAATTTCTAATTTTTAGGGTCTAAAAGACGCGTTTGGGGAATTGTTTAGGAAAGTGCTAGGAAGAGAGGAGGAGTCTAAGATGTATTTGTTGTAAATTCTACGAGGGGGACGAGTAGTGACCACTAGAAGAAGACATTGCATGCTTTGTACCGATCAGAGAGAGAAAATGGAAAGGGAACGACTCATCAGTAGATGACGTCATGGAGGTTGGGCCAGAAGAAGAAAGGAGAAGAGGAACAACTCCCATCAGAGATGACGTCTCTCTGTGAGTCTCTGCTGTCAGGGGTAAGTTTATTCTGGTGTTGAGTCAGTGCTGTGTTCATGTGATGGAGACCTGGAATACTGGTGATGTGATTGGTGGGGTGTAGGTTATGTTGGTGCTTATGTAGTGTCAGTGTGGGCGTGTCCGGATTGTAAAGCAATGTGCACACATGTCTATGTGATGACGGTTTCTCTGCACACTGTTTCTCTCTGCTTGTGTGTAGGGGGCTCTCACACAGAGCGGTTTTTGGTGCATTTTTTGATGCGTTTTTTGTGGAGAATGTTCAGCATTTAACTGCTCGTGCCTTTCTGCACAAAAACCGAACGAAATACCCATCAAAAAGCACCAAAAACGCTTCCGTGTGAAGCAGCTTTTATAGTGTAGTTTTTTTGAGACAGTGGCGAGGTGCGGAGAACAAGGGGACATTTTTAGCGGATGGATATTGTTATGGTGGGCTGCTGGGGGCTTTCTTAGCCGGGCTGATTTTTATTCCCAGTCCGGCCCTGGGCGTGAGAATGATTAATTTTTGGAGTGAATTTACTATTCTTTCCATTGGCGGTAGATCACTATTTGCCTTTTTTATTGCAGAGGAGACATATTCGTTATCTGTTGTATAAACCCCTGTTTCTAGGTGATGTCACATTGCTAATAAAGGTAACTGTAAAGATGAGACGCAGAGATGAATGTGCGGCGCATTCCCCCACAGCCACTGACAGGATCAGACACCACTGGAGGTAGTAACACTGTTCTACTCCTCAACAATCTACTGTTACCGGGATACCAAGGTCACATGACCTGTGTGGTGGTCACATGACTGACACCATGGGCACCATTACTATGGGAAGGAATATGGGCTGTACCATTTTATTTCTATATAGGGGCCTATTGCATTGGTAGAATAAGGATACACGAGCACAATTCGTGATACATGTATATTGGAAAATTGTATGATTTCACAATATATATATAACTTTGACCGTCTTTTTAAAACAGAGCGGAGCTCCACCCGCACCTGCCTGGTATCGCCCATGAGCCACTCTCACTCACGACCTCTACCTGCATGTGGAATATACCATTTCAACCACACCCGCAGAGCGTCTCCTTCGCCTACTGCAGGGCGTCCAGATATCAACACCCCCTCTCCACCTCCAAAGCGTCACTCCCTCCTATCTCGCCGCACCCCGTGTTCTTCACCCGAATAGCGCCCCCCTAGCCACCATGGTACACTCCTCTGTGCGTTTACATTGACCGGAGCCAAATGAAAACAGTAGCACGTGGTAACAGCCACGTGACCTACCAGCCCACGCAACCAGTGTCCAATAAGAGCAGAGCCTGGAGGCGGGCTCAGAGATTCAGCCAATAAGCTGGTAACTGGGCGGGGCCATTGACGTCATTTCCATATGTAAGCGATTCGATGAGACTTCCGTCAACAAAAGCGTCTTGTTCTTCTATGTAGAGCGGACAGCGGCTGCGCAGGTGATTCGTGCTGGGATGTGTAGTTCCCCCGTGGTGAGTGGCATAGCTCAGGATTCCGCAGGTCTGCGGTGGTGAGTGCGCTTTGTCTGCGGCTGTGTGATGTTACGTATGTAATAGCTGCTCACAGTCCACCATGTTTACTGACATAATAGGCAGGTCCCACACTGCCCCGTAACCATGGCAGCCGGAGTCCTCTATAGCGGTAACTGGTTACATTTAGGGCACTATTCTCCGATGTCAGTGTGAACCTCGCCTCCAGTGTGTGCCAGCTGGGCTGTTATGTGGTGGCATGTAATGTGTCATACACATGTGCCCCGATGGTTCATGCTGCAGCCACTGTTGTGCATCTAACCAATGCCTGCTCTTCATGTGGTAGGTGAGGGGGTCCTGTCCTGTGAATTCTGTGAGGCTTCTGTGTAACATACACACCAGGCTGTATACACGTTCCTGCTAACTTTTAAAAGTGGCCTTCTGGGAGATTTAAAGAAGAATTCACATAAACCATACCACACCTATTATGTAACGACTCTCGGGGAGGATTGGTGTCAGTCACCCAGCTTTCCTGGATGTTGGATAGTCTATTCAACAGCCAGAAGAGGGAGCTAGCACCACACTGTACCTGAATCTAAATCATTACACTACTACCATAGAGTGCACATGTAGTGGTAGATACCAGTGTACACAGGCTCTGCAGACTGTATGGTCCCTCCATGCGGTGGAAGAGGCCGGTGCACACGGGCTCTGCAGACTGTATGGTCCCTCCATGCGGTGGAAGAGGCCGGTGCACACGGGCTCTGCAGAGTGTATGGTCCCTCCATGCGGTGGAAGAGGCCGGTGCACGCGGGCTCTGCAGGCTGTATGTCGCTCCCATGCGGTGATAAGAGGCGGTGCTACGCGGGCTCTGCCGACTGGTCATGGTCGCTCCATGCGTGGAAGAGGCCGGTGCACGCGGGCTCTGCGGCTGTATGGTTCGCCTCCATGCGGGTGGAAGAGGCCGGTGCACGCGGGGGCTCTGCAGGCTGTATGGTCGCTCAGCGTGGAAGAGGCCGGTGCACGCGGGCCTCTGCAGGCTGTTTATGGTTCGCTCCATGCGTTTGGAAGAGGCCGGGGCACGCGGCTCTGCAGGCTGTTTGTCGCTCATGCGGTGGAAGAGGCCGGTGCACGCGGGGGCTCTGCAGGATGTAATGGTCGTCCATGCGGTGGAAGAGGCCGGTGCACTGCGGCTCTGCAGCTGTATGGTCGCTCAATGCGGGTGGAGGAGGCCGGTGCACGCCGGGTCTGCAGGCTGTATGGTCGCTCCATGCGGTGGAAAGAGGCGGTGCCCGCGGCACTGCAGGCGTATGTCGGCTCCCATGCGGTGGGAAGAGGCCGTAGTGCACGCGGGCTCTGACAGGCTGTTATGGTCGCTCCATTGCGGTGGAAGTGGCCGGTGCTCGCGGGCTCTGCAGGCGGTATGGTCGCTCCATGCGTTGGAGAGGCGGTGCACGCGGGCTCTGCAGGCTGTATGGTCGCTCATGCAGGTGGGAAGAGGCCGGTGCAGCGGGCTCTGCAGGATGGATGGTTTCGCTCCATGCGGTGGAAGAGGCGGTGCCACGGCGGGCTCGGCAGGCTGTATGGTCGCTCCATGCGGTTGGATGACGGCGGTGCACGCGGGCTCTGCCAGGCTATGTATGGTCGCTCAATGCGGTGGATGGAATCGAGGCCGCGTGCACGCGGGCTCCTCTGCAGGCTGTATGGTCCCTCCATGCGGTGGAAGAGGCCGGTGCACACGGGCTCTGCAGAGTGTATGGTCGCTCCATGCGGTGGAAGAGGCCGGTGCACGCGGGCTCTGCTGGCTGTCTGGACGATCCAAGCGGGGTAAGGGGCCGGTGCACGCCGGGTCCCTCTGCATGCTTTGTATGGTCGTCTCCATGCGGGGAAGAGGCCGTGTGCACGCCGGGCTCTGAGGCTGTATGGTCGCTCCATGCGGTGGAAGAGGCCCGGTTGCACGCGGGACTCTCGAAGGCTGTTGGGTCGCTCCATGAGGTGGAAGGAGGGCCGGTTGCAAGCTGGGCTTGCAGGCTTGTTATGGTCGCTCCATGCGGTGGAAGAGGCCGGTGCACGCGGGCTCTGCAGGCTGTATGGTCGCTCCATGCGGTGGAAGAGGCCGGTGCACGCGGGCTCTGCAGGCTGTATGGTCGCTCCATGCGGTGGAAGAGGCCGGTGCACGCGGGCTCTGCAGACAGTATATTACTTAAATTTAGTGGACAATATGATCGCATTGTATGCCCAGGGAGACGACGTGTAATTCATAGCGCTCATAGAGAGCTATGAATCACCACTGCGTATAAAGCACAATATGTGGCGAAATATACGTGCGCAATTACACTCTAAAATAAGTAGTGTGAACATACCCTTTGACAGATGCTGAATTTTGGAATCCATCACCCATAGGATCTCAATGTATATAATTCTGTATGCTTTTTACTAAATGCCATTGTATAAACTAGTGTAGGCTCCTTGACTGTAAGGCTATGTTCACACGGTACGCCAAAAACAAAAATTTATTATAAACCCTCCAGTATCACTAGGTCCTGGGTATAAACACTACAAAACACCCGATAACCAAAACCAAAGCTAAAAATAAATATGACATTATTGGGAACAAAAAAACAATATACAATAAAAGTAAAAATGGCAATATATGGATGATTACCTCCCTTTAAGGACTGCATCACCAACATCATATCAAATAGATCAATCCAGTAAAATGTCATAGTATACACACATCATATCTTATAGTAGAAATATAAAGTGCACTAAACATATAAATACTGAAAAATGATGTAGAATAGAGTGGAGATACAGACCAAGGAGAGGCACTGAAACCCCAACGCGCGTTTCACCGCCCGACGAAGCCGAAGATATTTAGGAACGCTACATCCAGTAGGTGGCGTTGCAGAGTCCGAACCGTTTTCCCGTAAGGCTGCATCTACACAGCACTGGTTTATGGCTGGATTTTTAAGCGGATTCAGTATTTAGAATTCACAAAAATCTGACTGTAAATCATCCCCATAGACGTCAACAGAAAATCCGAGCTGTAGTCTTAGAACATGTTCTATAATATGGCAGAATGTAGTACAATGTGGGCCGGCCATATAGACTGCAAAAATCGGGGGTAAGTAACCAAAATGATTGTATAACCGAATCTGATGGTATCTTACCATTGTCATGTAGGCTTAGCCTGAACATACTGCAGAAAAATCCGTTTAGTGAACAAGACCCTAAGGCTGGGTTCACACGGCTTAAATGCAGGGGCACAATTTTCCCCGCATGTATGTTGTGGCTGGGGGAGGGGAAGAGGGGGGGGCGGGGGGGGACGGCACCTCGCGGCCATAGACCTTCATTACCAGCGGTGGGTTTACGCCCACTGTAATTCACATGTCACTTATCTCCCCGCCCGGCGGATTCGCTGAGCAGGGAAAGGAGACGTAATCCATATGAGAACTGTGGATTACCATAGTTACTAGGACGTATTCAGTCCGTAATTTGAGCACTCCGGTGCGTAATTACGGACTGAAATACGTCCCATTTTAAGCCGTGTGAACATGGCCTAAGGCCTCGTTCACACGGCTTATTTTGGGACTGATTACAGCCGGTTTTGCGCTGCAGTACGGCTCCAATCCATCCCAGTAACTACGGTAATCCACAGTTCTCATAGAGAACTATGGATTCCGTCTCTTCTCACTGCTCGCACAATACGCCGCAGGGGGAGGGGAGAAAGTGACATGAACATTATTCACGACGCGTACGCGCCGTAAATAATGAGTGTCTATGGGCCGGCGAGCTGCCCGGCTGTCGGCGTAATTGTGGGGCGAAATCCGTCCCCGCAATTACGTCGGCAATAAGCTGTTGCACAGCTGATGCAGTATACAACAATCCTGGGATGGCTCTGACAAAACAACACAACACACACACACACACACACACCTTTTTCTTTTTGATGTAAATTATATGAAATGAGTGATGACCTGTTAGCACTTCATTTACACTGCTGGGATTCGGCGCTGAATTGGCATCAAAATCTGTCTGCATGGTTCCTAATGGATAATCCGCCTCACAGTGCAAACAATGCTGATGTTCCTCAGCATTGATTGATTTCCTGTGCTGAAGGAAAATTGACCTGTCAGTTCCTGGGGTGGACTCGGTGCTGAATCCTCATATACTATATTGGAGAGGGAAAATCTACCCTAAAATAGTCAATTAACTGTTGCGGATTTTAAGTGTGGATCCCATACTGATTGTATCTCCAGCTGTGTGAACTCTTTACCACTGCTAGATTTTACAGTCATGGCCAAAAGTTTTGAGAATGATACAAATGTTAATTTTATAAAAGTTCTACATGCATCAGGTTGTATATTGGGCAAATTTGCATATACTCCGAATGTTATAATGAGGTGATCAGCTTTACAGCAATTAATTGGCATAGTCATAGTGCTAGAAAATGAACTTTTTTCCCCAACAAACACATTTCAACTTCAATTGAGGCCTGCCTTTAAAAGGGACCAGCTAACAGTTAGTTTTACAGTGATTGCTTCCATTACCAGGTGTGAGTGTTGATGAGGGACGAGGGCTGGAGATCAATCTGTCTTGATTAAGTAAAAGAATAACACCATGGACACTTTATAAGGAGGCTGGTGCTTGGCATCATTGTTTTCTCTTCTGTTAACATGGTTTCTCTAATAGAAAACACGTGCAGTCATCATTGCAATGACAAACTGGCCTTAACAGGAAGAGTATCGCTAGCTAGGAATGTATTGCACCTCAGTCAACAATCTATCGCATTCAAGAATTTAAGGAGAGAGGTTTCCATTGTTGCCAAAAAGCTCCAGGGGCGCCCACGAAGACCAGCAAGCGCCAGGACCATCTCTTAAAAGTGTTTCAGCTTGGGAATCGGGGCTACAGCGAGCAGAGCTTTGCTCTGTAGCAGCAGGCTCGGTCGTGAGTGCATCTGCATGCACTGTGAGGCGGAGTACTCATGGGGCAAGCCTGGTGTCAAGGAGGGCAGCAAAGATACCACTTCTCTCCAGAAAAAACATCAGGGACAGACTGATATTCTGCCAAAGGTTACAAGAGTGGACTGCTGAGGACTGGGGTGGGTAAAGTCATTTTCTCTGATGAATACCCCTTTCCGAATGTTTGGAAACATCTGGGAAAACAGTTGTTCGGAGAAGACAAGGTGGTGATACCACAGTCTTGTCTCTGCCAACTGGAATGCATCCAGAAACATTCATGTGTGGGGTTGCTTCTCAGCAAAGGGTATCGGCTCTCTAACTGTCTTGCCTAAAAACACATCCATGAATAAGGAATGGTACCAGAATGTCTCCAGAAGCAACTTCTCCAAACCGTCAAAGAGCTTTTTGGTGATCAACATTGCTTTTTCCAATGATGGAGACCTTGCCAAAAAGAAAAGGTGTAACTAAAGGCTCGGGGGAAAAAAACAGAGTTTTTGGGGTCCATGGCTGGAAATCCCGATTTTTTCCTTTGGGAAACTTGTGGTAAAACATCAAGAGCGGGTGGAAAACAAAAACCAACAAATTGGGGACAAAATGAAGCATTGTTTGTCAAGAAGCGCAACAGTCGGTTTTGGGTCAGAATTAAAATTGAAGCATGCCGGGAAATTTGCGAGGTCCTAAAAGAAGGGTAAAACCGCAAATATTGACTTGCTGCATTAACCTTTTTTTGTCAATAACGTTTTTGTTTCATAATATGATTGACTTGTATTTTGTATGTGATAAAAAATCTGAAAACACCAAAAACCAGGGGGCAACAGATCTGTGAAATATAATTTTGTGTCATTCTCAAAATTTTTTTGGGCCACGTATGAGCCCCACCAAGAAATCTGTAAAAAAAATCCCAAACTCCTGGCCCCCTTAGGGTGCAATAGAAAATAATAAATGTGCCCTTTTGTGTCCATTCATGATGGAGGATCTGACCAAATAAGAACATAGTCCGTTGTCACTAATTGAGAATTGGCAAATAAAATGGTGCCCCCGGTCTGATACGTTGATGGTGCGACAGGAAGGGGGGGAAATTGGCACACCAGTACAAAAAGTAGCAGAAATCTTTTTTACCACAAGTCCCTGAAAAAGGGGAAAAATTTGTTCCACATCAGAAGCTTCATATCCCAAAACCTAAATGCATAACGTGTGTTGTTGTTGTTGTGGTGTGGGTGTGAATATGTCGTAAAAAGGAAGGAGTCACACAGTAAAAAACTACAAATATAACCTAGGGCCGGTGAAAGGGATAGAAAATACTTGAACCCCCGTCTATGGGGAGTTAAGGGGGGTTAGCTCTATTTACTACAATTACAAACCCGAGGAAGAAATGAGAGTAGTAAAAGGGTTATCAATTCTAAACCGGTGCAAAGTCCTGTTCTCCAAGGCAACCTAATTCTATTTTGACAAGTTAAACTGGGCCTCCCCCCGTTCCAGGACAGGTACTTTTAATTACATGCAGGTTAGAAAGCAATAGGGAGCCCCCGCATAGAAACCAAAAACCATATCTTTAAAAAAAACCTTTATTTCATTTTTTTAAAATAACTATTACTGCGCAAGCATTTTACCTTATACAAAGGATAACGACAATCTTCCAAATGTTGGGGGGCTAGGGTTATCGAGTAAAATTTTCCCCCATCCTCTCCCCCTCCTTATTCACCCATCATAAGACCCACTTTTTGCAATAAACCTCCTTTTTGGGGGACTGTCAGATTTTCCCACTATTTTCCTAAACCCAACTTCAGTGAAAAACTCGGACTTCCCTCCACAGCTATCATTGCTAGACATTGTGCTGACATTAGTGTGTAATATACCTCCGCTCTGTACTTGCTGTCATGATGATGGCTAGGACTCATGAGTCAACATGTAAACTGTACAGAGGCATTATTTTCATGAGGGCGGTCCCAAAAACCCCCCTCTGACTGCGCCTCTGCTCCCTTTTGAGCCCTGTGGCAGAAACTTGGAAAAAAACCCTTTTTCCTCCCCTTTTGTAAACTGAAATGTAATTATACTTTTCACTTTCAAACGTCAGGGGGGAAACGTAAAATGCAGCCAGATGGTTCTCTGCTCAGGTCACACCCACTACAGGGGAGTGTTCTTGAGCTGAGCTTGGCTTCAAAGCACACCCACTGAGGCCATGTGATGAATGAATGTCAGGTGGTTTGCAGGGAGGAGGAGTGGACAGGGCTCGTTTGGTTCTGCTCAGCAGGATAGGTAGATAATTTTTAATAAGGATGAATTACAAAGTTTAATATACAGTTGTGAGCCTTATAGCAAATAGTCCCGGAGCACCCCTTTAAATTTTCCCTTTTTCTAAAGGCAGAGTTGCCCCCCTTCGGGGCTTCACTTCCCATCCTAGAAATCCCTAAGGCATACATGTGTTCCCCGCTTCCCCCATAGACATTTTTTTCTGTGGTGCGTATTTTTTGCAAGTAATTGACATGCCCCTTAAATCCAGGAGGTGTAATCCATAGTTCTCTGAGAGCTATGGATTACCGTAATTTTGGTAAATTACCCCTTGTGAACATACCCCAAGGAGCGGCAAAAAAAAGCAAACAAAATAAAAAACGGTGAAACCCATAGATCCCGGGGATATCCCCGTATACAAATCAAGGGGCAGATTCCCAGGGCCCCTTTGGGGCACACACTCGCCAACCACCCCATCACAATGCATCCTGACAAGCTGTATCCAGCAATTAGGAAACGGGGACAGTAATAAGTCCCTATTGGTTTCCGGAGTCCATCTTTCAGCTGACTTTCCCCTCTGGCAGCTGCTGATTTTGCAGGGATGTAGGAAAACGGGCCCTCATATGAAAAAAATGTTTGCATAAGACTCTTGGTTGCCATAGCAACCTCAGAGCCCCGTTTATTTCATATAAAGTTCTGAAAAAAAAAAGCTGGCTTGGTTTCTTGGGGAAAAAAGGCGCCTTCCCTGTTGGGTATTTTTCACAGCGTGTTGATTCGATGAACAACATTTTTTCCAAAGGCCGGGGAGCGCGCATAAACAAAAAAACCCCCAAGGGGAAGAGGAATATTTGAAAAAAAAGCGTTTTATGGGGGAGTGGCTGCCCCATTGGTTTTTTCACTTCCCCGATGAAAAGGGGGTGGGGTTAAACGTTTTGATCAAAAGTGTGAATAAAACCCCAAAACTTTGTATCCCTGTAGCAAAAGTTTTTTTTTAAATACTCCAGTACCTTGGGTGTTTTTTTTATTGAAGTTGCTGCTGGCATTGGAAGTTATGTTTTTTACTGCCGCACCCGTGTGCACCCCTACTCAGTTTTTCCAAGAAAAAAATTTTTGGATGTGCAAGCCAAACATTGTTTTTAACATCATTTTTTATTTGGGTTTTGGGTTTCCCCTTCGGCCCTAAACAGACCCAAACGTATCTAATAAATAAACAGTTGCTTTTGCTTTGAAACAGCATCAGGTTCACACGTGATCGCCAATCGTGCTCATTGTGTTTTTGCATCTGGACTGTCAAATTTTTGGTCCAAAAAAAAAACGCACAAAAAGCCCCATTTTAAAGATAGGGTGCGATCTGCTGCATCCAAAAACCCAAAAAACCCTGTTGCATCCCATAGCGCTGTGTCTTTGGAGAAATTTTTCGGACCAAAAAGCCGGTGTGGGCCCCTTAGGCAGCTTTCAGACATAAGGGCCATTGTTGTAGAGTAACTTGCAGACCGCCCAAGTCTTTTTGAATCGTTCAGCGGTTTGCAAGAGGATAAACTTTGTGATTTTTTTTTTTTTTTTTTTAGTAATTCGATTAGTGAGTTACCGTTTCCCCTGTTCTTTCTGTCCCCTTTTCCCTTCAGACCAAATCTTCTTTAAAAGGAAACTTCATTGGGTTTTTTGCAGTAGTAAAGTTGCCCCCGTCATGAGTTGGGGCAAAGCTAGCTACGGTAGTTTTTGGAACTGGGGTACCGGGGGTCCCTCACAATACTGGGGGGAATGGAAGGGTTGGGTACGCACATAAACCTTTTAAGTGATCCCAAATGAACTGAGGGGCCCGGGTCACCTGACAAGGTAAGGAAAATTCTGGGTACTAACAGAAAACGTTTTTCTCCCGAAAAAACTAGTCGGATTAGCAATGAAACAGGCCCAAAAGAAGACGGTTTCTACTGAAAAAACACAATTGGGGGAAAAATTAGGGAATGAAGACTGTGTTAAAGCCAGAATAAGCCTGTAAGCAAAAGTCATTGCCCAAACTCCAAACACATGTTTACAGGTGGTCTGGGAAAGTGATGCCTAAGGCCAGATAAATGTAGAGGGGGACACCCAAATGGTGGACAAAGACACGGACTCTCGAGCTAGGTTGTGTTCCCATTTTTTCTTTCCAAAGGCCATACTGAAGGTTTTGTTGCAGGACAGGTTCTGTTTTTTAGTGCTACCATTTATTGTCCTGAAGAAAAGTTAATGTTAAAATTTTTTGGGGTGGAATATAAGGAAAATAAAATCTGTTTTTTGGGGGGCCTTGCATAGTTCCCGGTACAATATAGATAATGTGGCAGGGCAGTACAGTTCTGGCATAACCAAATTTTAGTCTGTGCTGTTTTATTAATATGAATTTTTTTTATTCTATCACTGCAGCAGCTCCTATTATACACAGTGCCGAAGAAGTTAAAGAGAACCTGTCACATAGGTTATGCCCCCTGGCTGAGGGCAGAACAAGCTAGTGTCAGACCTGCTGTTTCCAGTGCTGTGCCCCTTATTCTGTAAGATGCTGTAGTTTTAGAGCATTTATCCCTCAAATCATATTTATGAGCAGGTGTTAGCTCCGCCCACCAAAGGCTAGCTCCGCCCACTGACACTTATTCACATGTTTCTACCTATTCAAAGTAATAGGTTTATCATTTAAGGTGGGCAGGGCTAGCCTCAGGTGGGCGGGGTTTGAAAAAACAGACTTTTCTGACTGAAAATTGCAGATTTTAGCATTAAATAGTCAACCTGCTACATCTTCCTGAATAAGGGCATGTCCCCATGGCACGGCTTTTTGGCCGGTTTCGCAGACCGTCTGAAAAACCAGTCGCAAATGAGCACAACGGGCTCCTATGGAAAACCCGTGCAGCAGTCCCCACTGGGTTTTCTGCCCAAAAAACATTGTACTTGCACATTCTTCCGGTTTTCGGACGGATTATTTGCATTTCAATGTGACGGGGTAGGGCTTTTCTCCGCTCTTCGCCCCCCCCCCTCCCCGCAGCCGTGGGGATACACCAACCAGTGTTTGTCCTCTGCCGTGTAAACGGCCCCTAAGGGACATAGTGCTGGAAAAAGCAAGTCTGACACTAGACACTGACAGGTTCTCTTTAAAAGCCAGGATCAGCCAGCGCTCGCCATGTATGGAGCAGGCGGCACTCTTAACCCCTTAACGACCGCCCGCCGACTTGAGACGCCGGCTGGTGCGGGTCGTTCGTCTGCAGCGACGTCTTTTGGCGTCACTGCAGACACCGGAGTTTGCAGCACCCAGCGCCACAGCTGTTCTGGGATCGGGGCTGTACTACACAGCCCTGATCCCAGAGCATCCTCTGCGAGCATCGGAGAGCGGAGGAAACCCCCCGCAACTCAAGCTTTAACCCTTTGATTGCGGCTGTGCGTTACCGCCGCGCACTCAAGGGGTTTCCTCTGCTCTGTCGGGTGATCGGAACACACAGAGCCCGGAGAACGGCTGCAGTCAGCCCTGGGGACCTAAAGTGGCCCCAGAGCTGTCTGTGTATGAAGCCAGTGACCTGGACACACTGTGTGGTGTCCTGATCACTGCCTGTGTCAGACTGACACAGATTACAATATATTAGCATATATGAATATGCTAATACATTGTAAAGTGTTAAAAAAAAAATAAAATGTAAAACAGTTCTCCCTTATGGGGATTTAAAAAAAAAAAAGTGTAAAATAAATTAATAAAAATGAATACAGTATTTAATAAACTAATTGTGCATATATTACACACACAAAAAACCTACCCATTAGGTATCCACACGACCGTAATAACCTGTAGAATTTAAGTTAAGTGTGAATGGAGTAAAAAAAAAAAAAAAAATTCTGCAATTATTTATAAGCGAATTTAAACTATTCCCCCCATAAAGTACAACTTGTCTCGAATAAAACGAGGCCTCACACAACTGCGTCATTGAAAAAATAAAAGTTACAACTTTTGGTCATTAACTACTTTTCAGGTGTTCGGCTTAAGGCCGTGTTTACACGGCTTATTCAAGCCGTAATTGCGGGCCGGATCCCGCCCGCAATGCGGCTTGAATAAGGGGTGGGGGAGCTGCCCGCCGGCCCCATAGACAATGCATTATTTACGGTGCGTACGCACCGTAAATGTGCCTATCACTTTCTCCCCCCACCCCCCCCCGCGGCGGATTCGCCGAGCGGGGAGGAGCGACGGAATCCACAGTTCTCTGAGAAATGTGGATTACCGTAGTTACTAGGACGGATTGGAGCCGTCCTGAAGCGCAAATCCGGCGCGCAGTACAGCTCCAATCCGTCCCAGAATAAGCCGTGTGAACATGGCCTAAGGGCACGTTCCCACTGCACAGGACAAATACCGGCTGGTTTGCTGGCCGGTATTTGTCCGGTTTTGCGCCCGTCCCCATGGTCGCGGGGGGGGCGGCTTTTCTCTGCTATGAGCGGAGCCCTCCCCCCTCTCATTGAGAAGCACATCTTCCGTCGGGAAACTGGACGGAAGATTGTGCTTCTAAAATTTTTTACCCGCCGGTGGCAAAACCGTCCGACGGCAAAACCTATGCAGTGGGGACTGCTGCACAGGTTTTGCATAGAGCACCATTGTGCTCATTTTCGGCCGGTTTTTCAGGCGGTCTGCAAAACCGGCCGAAAACCCGTGCCGTGGGGACATGCCCTAAGGGCATAGTTGCCAACTTTTGAAAATGAAAAAGCAGGAGATTTCAGACGGCGGCGCGCGCCGTGGTAAAAATTTGCATGAACACGCCCATCTTTCCGGTATGCCACGCCCCTTCAAAAAGCCACACCCCCCCCACCTAATGCATAACGGCTTTGGAAGAAAGCCAGGTAGATGCCCTTATAGCCAGGTAGTAACCCCCCATAAGCAGGTAGTGCCCCTTACAGGCAGGTAGGTGCCCCTGTTGGTTGCCAGGTAGATGTGCCCCCTCTGTTGCCAGGAAAAGCCCCCATTGTTGCCAGGCAGAGCCCCCCCCCTATAGCTAATAAAAATAAAATAATTAAATCCACTTACCTCACCAGGCTCCTGCAGCGCTGCCAGCTTCCCGCCCGATCTCCTCAGGGGCGCAGGGGGAAGTGAGAGCAGCCGCGCGTCACTTCCCCCTGCGCCCTGACCTTTATGTGCGGCGCCACACACCGGCGCCGGACATACGGGGGGAGGGAGGGAGCGATTCCCTCCTCCCTCCTGCACAGCGAGACTGCGGGCGGTGAAGCGGGCGCAGCGGCCGTACACCCGCCTGTAGGAGCGGCCCGGCGGCGCCAGAGTAGCGCACTAGCGCTACTCTGTCGCCGGGGGCCATTTAAAGAAAACCCCCGCCGCCTGCTGGCGGCGGGAGGCATGCCAACTCCCCCGGGACGGAGGGGGACCCCAAATAGCAGGACCCCCCCCCAAAAACGGAAGTTGGCCTGTAGCCTAAGGGTTAGCCATGTACATTAAATTTTAAAGGGTTGTTTTGGTTGTGGGTTTGAAAACCCAATTAGGAAATACATACCTAATTGCCGGGTTCAACCGTTTTCTTGTGCTGGTGCTGCAGGGACTGTTCTTATAAGGCTCTGTTCACACTACCATCACGGCTGTCCTGAAGAATTCCATTCTGAATCCTAACTTATCCCATTGATGTCTGTAGTGTAGGCCAATGGGGAATGAATAGGTGAACAAAGCTAAATACATACATTGCATTTTTGTTATTTCATCGCATTCATTCAATTCCCAGCAGGGCAGACATGCCGTTTCTGGGCCAAGACTGGCGTTCTCCAGGGTGGAGCTGGATGAAGACTGAGGATGGATGGAAAAGATGTGAATCCTTCTGTGATGACCTTGAAAGGAACAATAACCTTAATCTCCACCTGTGAGTACAGCAAGTTTTACTGTGTACCCGTCATGACTCGCATCAGACCTAGCTAGCACGTATGGCGACAGGGGGAACATGTAAAACAATACTAACACAACCCCCTTCCACAAAAAAAACTCTATTAGGGCATGTTCACACGGCTGTTTTTGTTTTTTGCTTTTTTTTTTCTGTTTTCGGAGCAGTTCTTCACCCAAAAAGCCTCCAGGTCATTTTCGGTGATTCCCATGTAAAACCTGTTGTAGTTCACACACATGAGGCCATTACATGCATTTTCTACACTTTGGGCACTGAAAAAGTAGTGTCCTGTCAAATTCTTGAAGCTTTTTCAATGCTAAAAATCCCAGTGGGAATCGATGGAAAGCTTTAAAACCTCTGCATTTTTCAGCGCAGTTTTTGCCCTGGTTATGAATTTGTATGAGTGTTTCAGAAAGAAAAGTGTTGGAAAACCTCATCTGAAAAAAACCCTTTTCAGACTAGGTTTTCACACTGAAAATTCAGTGTCCAGATTGGCTGTCTAAGGCTATGTTCACACGGCTTAACTGTGGGACGTAATTACGCCTCGCAGTTACGCCGTGGGGGCGGGATTGGGGGGCCGGCACTTCGCCGGCCCATAGACACTCATTGCTAGCGGCGCGTATATGCCGCTAGTAATTCACATGTCAATTATCTCCCCCGCGGTGGATTCGCCAAGCAGGGAGAGGAGACGTAATCCATAGTTCTCTATGAGAACTGTGGATTACCGTAATTAATGGTCCGTTTTCAGCCCGTACTTTGCGCACCTCGGCGCGTAATTACGGACCGAAATACGGCCCATTTTAAGCCGTGTGAACATGGCCTAAACCTACCCTTAAAGAAGTTTTGAACAATGGGGGTCAGGGGTGCAGAGACCACCACTGGTTGCTAAACATGAAGGGCACAACGGTGCTTCTGCCCCTTCATTTCTACTCCGCTCTCCTCGGAAAGCTTGGCATGCTGTGTACTTCTCCTAGAAAAGCTGAACATAGCTGCTCAGAAATAAAGGGATGGAGTGCTCCGGGTGGTGCTCTTGCCCCTAAGATTGGTAATTGCCACTTTTTCATCACATACCTTTATGTACAGAGGGTCAGCGGAGGCTGAGCTAAAAGTTACGATTTGGGCTGTTGGTATTTATTTGAATATTTTATTGTCTGTGTGTTTTTGTTACTTTGTTTTATATTTTGTGCCCCCTGATAAGGTCATTAAAGGCATTTGGGGGCAGTTTTCCCCTGTAACTGGACTGGTATATTCGCTCCAGTTACAGGGGAAATGCAGGCCTTGCATTGACTGCAGCACTGAGACTCCCCACTAGAAAGACGGGGATGGTTATTTTTTTCCATCCAGGGCGTCTCAATCACGATGGCTGGTATCCTGCTCTCCACCCGCACAGCTGTACAGTTAAGCTAAGTTCACACGGCTTAAATTGGGACACATTTCGCGGCGTACGGGTGTACTGTGCTCAAATACGGGCGAAATGCACCACAGTCATTACAGTAATCCATAGTTCTCATAGAGAACTATGGATTGCACCTCCTCCCCTGCTTGCACACTACGCCACAGGGGGAGATAAGTGACATGTCGTTTATTCACGGTGTTTACACGCCGCGAGTAATGCATGTCTATGGGGCCGCCCCCGTACACATGGCGTAATTGCGGGGCACAATGCGTCCCGCAATTAAGCCGTGTGAACATGGCCTTAGGGTATAGCTACACTCTCTGCATGGACGTTCCAGAACAGAGAGAAACTGCCACTATTCGGACATCTATAGTCTATGGGCGGTTGCATTTAGTTGAAACAGTTGTCCAGCCTCAGTACCTGGCGACCGATTCCCTTTAAGGTATTGGTAAAACAAGATCTTGACAGTCTTGCCATCCCATACCTATTCCCTCCCCTCCGTTAAAGGGAATCTGTCGCCATTTTTTTAAACTTATTAAATCAAGACCCTGATCCATATTTTCCTCAGTTGTTTTTATTTCCTGATTGTAGATTTCTCTATTCGGCCGTCTATATATGATTGTGGGGAAGACATTCTTGCTTGCACTGCTTTAACAGCAGTCAGAGATACAGCAGTTTCATGCACATAGGATTCTTAAGACAGATTTCTATAGGAGAGTTTTCACTGTGAAGGGAGGGGAGAGGGGGAGCTGTGACATCTCCTCTTGTGACTGGTGGATTCTGTGTTATCTGTACACAATGGTGTCTCTCCTTTCAGTGTGACCCTGATGTTACTGATAATGAGCAGATTGCTGAACAGCTCTCTAAACAGAACAGGAAGTGTCAGATGATTATTAGGCCTAGTGGCCAAAGTGAAAACTGCAGGACTTAAGAATTATTAAAATACTGAAAGTGATCTGGAAAATAAAAAAATTAACTGAAAATTCCTAAAAAATGTGAGTTAAACAAGACGTAATTTTTTGACACATTCCCTTTAACCTACAGTCATATGAAAAAGTTTGGGCACCCCTATTATCTTAATCATTTTTAGTTCTAAATATTTGAGTGTTTGCAACAGCCATTTCAATTTTATATATCTAATAACTGATGGACACATTAATTTTTCCAGATTGAAATGGGGTTTTTATTGTACTAACCAAAATGTGCAATTTTGCATTAAACCAAATTTTTGACATGGTGCAAAAATGTGGGTACCCTTATCATTTTATTGATTTGAGTACACCAAACTACTTTTTACTGACTTTCTGAAGCACAACATTGGTTTTGTAACCTCACTGAGCTTTGAACTTCATAGCCCGGTGTATCCAATGATGGAAAAGGTATTTAAGGGGGGCCAATTGCAAGTTGTTCTCCTATTGGGAAACTCCTGTGATAAGAGTGGCAAACAATGGGCTCCTCAAAAAAAACTCTCAAATGATCTGAAAACAAAGATTTTCAACTTTAGTTGTTCAGGGAAGGATACAAAAAGTTGTCTCAGAGATTTAACATGTCAGTTTCCACTGTAAGGAATGGAAGACTACAGGGACAGTTCTTGTTAAGCCCAGAAGTGGCAGGCCAAGAAAAATATCAGAAAGGCAGAGAAAAGAATGGTGAGAACAGTCAAGGACAATCCACAGACCACCTCCAAAGAGCTGCAGCATCATTTTGCTGCAGATGGTGTCACTGTGCATCGGTCAACAATACAGCCCCACTTTGCACAAGGGAGAAGCTGTATGGAGAGTGATGTGAAAGAAGCCGTTTCTGAAAGCACGCCACAAACGGGAGTCGCCTGAGGTATGCAAAAGCACATTTGGACAAGCCAGCTTCATTTTTGGAAGAAGCTCCTGTGGACTGATGAAACAAAGATTGAGTTGTTTGGTCATACAAAAAGGCGTTATGCATGGCGTCCCAAAAACACAGCATTCCAAGAAAAACACTTGTTACCCACTGTAAGATTTGGTGGAGGGTTCCCTTCATGCTTTGGGGCTGTGTGGCCAATGCCGGGCACCGGGAATCTTGTTAAAGTTGAGGGTCGCATGGTTTTCCCAACTCGGTTCGGCAGATTCTTCAGAATAATGTACAAGAATCAGTGATGAATTTGAAGTTACGCCGGGGATGGATATTTCAGCAAGACAATGATCCTAAACACAGCTCCAAATCTACTCAGGCATTCATGCAGAGGAACAATTACAATGTTCTGGAATGGCCTCCCAGTCCCCAGACCTGAATATCATTGAACATCTGTGGGATACTTGAAGCGGTGCTGTCCATGCTCTGCAACCTCCAAAACTTAACTGAACTTGAATTGTTTTGTAAAGAGGAATGGTCAAAAATACCTTCATCCAGGAACTGATTAAAAGCTACAGGAAGCGACTAGAGGCTGTTATTTTTGCAAAAGGAGGTCTACTAAAATATTAGTGTCACTTTTCTGTTGGGTGCCCATAAATTTTGCATCGGTCAAAATTTGGTTTAATGGGATATTGCACATTTTGTGTTAGTAAAAATAAACCTCATTTCAAACCGGAAATATTACTGTGTCCATCAGTTATTAGATATATCAAATTGAAATGGCTGTTGCAAACACCCAAATATTTAGAACTAAAAATGATTAAGATTAATAGGGGTTAGCCCAAACTTTTTCATATGACTGTATATCTGTTAAGACTCCTTCCCCTACTACCATCGCCGTTTGTAAGCTGTAGTGGTCTGTAGTAGTACAATGCCTTTCTATGGCCCCATTCAAGTCATGTTCTAAGCCATTATCTGCATCCTCCATCAGGATACCCTGAAAATAGTTTCCTAATGTACACTGTGGAATCTGTGGGGCCAACATTGTCTCTTTTGGACTGTTTGCTCTGTGCTGTGCTAAACACAAGTGTGATAGCCCGTGCTTTTGTGTGCAGCAGATTTACTGATTTCTGTAGCGCTGTACAGAGATTGCCGTTATTCACATTAGGCCCTGTCCCCAATGGGGCTCACAATTTAAACCTTAGTACCTAGAAGAAACCCACACAAACATAGGGAGAACATGCAGATGTTGTCTTTGCGGGGGGAGGGGGGGGATTAAAACCTAGGACCCCAGCACTGCAAGACAAAAGTACTAACCAGTAAGCCACCATGCTGCACATGAAGCATATACAACCCTAATACGGGGTAAATGGAGTCCAGAAGAGATGCCCTATTAACCCTTATAACTGTCATGGCATATGTTGTTACCTTTTTTAAGATATCTTGGCAGGTGCTAATACTTCAGATGGGGCCGAACTTAAACTGGCTTTAGATGGGTATCTTAACATTTGTAATGACTGGTTTTCCTGGACTTTTAATGAAGGTTTTTCATGGAGGCTTTTTCCTCACAAACCAGTATGTTATCCGATCTTGTCCTATTCAGTTGGGGCACTTTTTTATTTCATAGGCCTGAATATTCATAGGGAAACCTATGAGAATGAAATCTGCACGCTGCCCCCCACGAAGAGTGAAAAGGAGCAGTATAACGACACTACGAAGTCACAGTGTAAGAGCAGCGTACGGACATATATTTTCGTGCTGTGCTAACCTGTTTTCTACAGTTTTTAAACTGCACATTCTCCTGTATTTTGGCGCTTTTACTAGAACATTAGTTGTAAAATATCTAGAAAACATCTGTAAAATATTAGGACCTTGCCCTCAAATCCAGGCCTTACTCCAATACAACGGGATGCCCCAAG
>JAODAL010042463.1:0-34799 GCA_025379985.1 Phyllomedusa bahiana | reverse complement strand
CTACTAGTTTGACCCCAAAACTCTTACCACAGGGGCTTTTAATAAAAAAATTTTTCCCCGGGGGATTCACAAGAAAAGAAGTGCCTTGGCGGGATGGTCAATAGTAGCACTTTTATTTTTGGGCCGAACAATTGTTACAGGCTTTACACGGGAATTTCCCCCCTTTAGTTTTTTTTGTTTGTAAGCTTGGTTCTTTAAGTTTTTTTTTAAAAAGTAAAATTCCCTAATGTTTGACCTTTTTTATAGAAAATCGGGTTGTTTTGAAATAATTTCCCATATTTGGGTCAGTTTTTAAAAATACGCCAATACCTATTAATCTTTCAGATCATATTAGAATGTTTATAAAAGCGGATACAAAATTGAACCTCTCTTCTATCCCTTATTTATTTTTTTAGATGCATGCTTTTTTTTTTTTTTGCAAAGACTTCCATACCTGTTCTACTTAGGTCATCTCTTTGTCCCCCCTCTTTTCAAAATCTATCAATAGTTTAGCCATATTTTCAGTTATTCATCGTCGTTTGAATTACGTCGGGCAGTAAAATGCCTTTGGGGATGCCGAAAAATGTTTGAGGTAAGGGTAGCTTTTCTTGTAGAAGCTTTTTCGTTCAACACGTTTGGTGTTCATTGTACTCTCCGCCACATAATCTTTGTAACAAGTGCCCAAAAAAAATTTGGACGTGGTGTGCTCTTTGTCATTTCAAATTTGTTTCAAAGGATGACAGGAATTTTAAAATAGTTGAAAAATCATCCAGTCAATGGGGTTTTTATTCTCATAGAAAAAAAACGTTATCCCATGTGCCCCCTTTTTGCTTGTATATTTCCCTTAAAGAAGAATTAGTCACGTATTTTTTTTCAAAAAAATCCAGAAAAGTTTGAAAAAACTTGGTCCCACGGAGACCCTAAAAGCCCCCTGTAGTTGAAAAATAAAAATATCCCCAAATCTAAAATAATTTTTTGTGAAATCAGCTCTAAAAAAGGGTATAAAAAAAAGTAATATGTTGATTAGTGGGGTTGTTTTCACCCAAATGCTTCTCTCACTGCTTAAAATTTTCCTGTGAGGTAGTTTGTAAATAAACTCTTTATGTAAACGAAAAATGTTTTTTTGTGCAATATTTATGTTTTAATTTTTTGTAGTAAATTTTCCTGTGTCCCTTTAAAACAATTGGGGGTCTTTTTTACAATTTCGTAAAAGAGTCGACTAAATTGATAAAAGGGTTAAGTATGAATCCCTTCCGGAGACGATTGGTGTCACGCCTTGGGAGCGTTTGATGGTGTATATAGAAAAAATTCAACCAGAGAGAAAAAAATCTTAAAAAACCCGGTATACAAAGGAGTCGTTTGGATTCAGCTTTGAATCCCCTTTTTCCCCCCAAGGCCTTAACGAAAGCTTTTTTAATCTTAAGTGGTTCTTTTGAAAAGTATGTTTAACAAAGTATCATGTATGTTTTTTAAAGTGATTGTTTTTTCTTTTATGCCCATATAAGGACGGACATACCAGTGGCATGCCTGGGAAAGAGGGAAAACCCCTGAAAAAGCGTCAGTCTGCCCGTACATTACCAGCTGGACGTGGACGCTTTTGTCTTAAAATTTAACGATTGAATTTTTGAGAATTACCCTTTAAGGCTCTTATTTGCATAAGGGGGGTTACGTTGTATTACTTACCGCATTTTATGGTGTTGTAATTGCAAAGAAAGAAGTTTAATTTTAAATATTTATTGGACCTTTACCCGGGCTTTGAATAAAAGAAAATTCTGTAATTGTGACACTTTTTCCCCTCATGAAAATTTTTAAAAGTCAGTATAAAGTTTTAGGGTCGTTGCGGCAGGCCTAAAAGTTCAATATTTTCTAAAGCAATTGAACATTAAAAATATATAAAACATCTTCATCCAAAACACAAAAAGACATCTGCGTGTCCATAGAGACTAAAGCCAATTACTCAACTAATAATTCCACCAAGTCTTTAACATATGAGTATCCTATGACACTTGGGAGAATACCAAGCATCGTAAAATATATAACATATGAATGAAGAGATCAATTTAAAAAAATTAAAATAAATAAAGTTAACTCCTTCAGCCTGAGACCATGAAAAACCAGAATAAAGCTGGTCCAATCAGGGGGAGGATATATGGAACTGTTGCACTAACAAAACAGATATAGAACATTTACGCAGGTTGATTTGAATAAAATGCAAAGGCAAGTTAGATACTCCAGCTATGGAAAACAAGCAATCTTGTAGGAGTGCAGTAGGCAAATTCTAGGATGTGATAGCGCTAAAGTATGCATGAATTATCTACAAGCGAAGCAGTAAAAGAAGGAGCTTATTCTATTCTGAAGTATTGCACTGGAATTACTGCTCTATAATTCTCTACTTTAGTTTCTTTTAATTCTTGTTGGCAAACTTTTAGGCCATGTCCCCACTGCACGGTTTTTTAGCCAGTTCTCGGTATCGAAAACCGGCTGCAAACCAGCTGACAAACTTTGCATGGATTTCCATTAAGGTCCGTGTCAGAGGTCCCCACTGAACGGATTTTCTGCCCGGCGGTTTTTCAGACCGCCGGCGGTCCGAAAAACATAGAACATGTTTATACTGAACATGTCTATGTGAAGGGGTGATGGGGGCTTTTCTCTGCTAAGCGGCGGACGTGTGCGCAGCACGAAAACAGGACAAATACCGGCATTTGTCCTGTGCCGTGTGAACAGCCCCTTAATGAGCCTGGTTGCTTAACACAGTCTTCAACTAACAAGATATAAGGTTGGCTGTAGTACTGTGTACTAGGAAGAATAATGCAGTAATGCATAGCTCCTGGCTAATGTCTCATTCAAAGAATAGTTCAAATGAATAAATAAAACATCCCCACCTCTCAAAGGAAAAAAAAAAAAAAAAAAAAAGTGGAAAGTTATATTGTTTGTAGGCGTTTTATGTGGGGATTCGTATGGATTTAAAAGTTTTACAATATAGTTTTGACTCAGTCAGAACATTTATCTTGAATGCAATAATAACTGTGTAAATGCCCTTTTAGAATAGAGATATAGAGTTCAAATAGACTATGAAAAAAAAAAAATAAAAAAAAATAAAAAAAAAAAATAATAATAATAATAATAATAATATCATAATATTAATAATCTATTAATATATATATATAGTATATATATATCTATCTGTGTCTAGATATAGCCATCTAGCTCTATCTATTCACCTCCTGCAAGTAGCTTTTGGCACAATTATTAGTTTACTTTAGTATTTTATGAAACTTCAGTTCAAACAGGATTCATGGAGAAGAAACAAGCATTTGCATTTATTAGTCTTCTCTTTAATGTCCAGAACAGAATTTTGCCGTTTAGTCTAGAAAAAACTTTATTTATGGAGTAATAAATGCATGCTATTTAAATGATGAGCTGGGTCTGACAGAATGGGAGAAGCTATTATATAGCAGATCTTTCATCTGACTCAGAGTTTGGCTCTGAGCAGGAGATCTAGGGGCATGTCCCCACAGCACGGGTTTTCGGCCGTTTTTTTAGGACGGTTAGCTCCCCCCTGGTTTATGGCAGGGTATTTAAGGGCTGTTAAACCTCTTCCCCTATAGGTATTTGCTCCTGTAGTACGCACGGTTTTTGCCTTCTGCTCTTCATTGATACCTGACCTTTGGCTTGCTTCTGACATCCTTCTGCCTCCTGTATCCGGTACTGTGTCTCCCGGCTGTTACCTGACCTTTGGCTTGAACCCCGTTCTCCCTTTGCCCTCACAACTGGTAGCGCGCTGCTCGCCCAGTTACTGACTCGGACCGTCTGACTACGGCTTTGGGTTCTTTGTTTGTTGTCTCTGTCTGTGCACTCTGCTCTATGTAGCCTTGATTCTTCCTGGTTGGGTCCGGCCGGTTAAGGAGTCGGGTTCTTTTTTTACCAAAAAAGGCAGGGACAGGGGGGGGGGGGGGGGACTGGACCAAGTGTCAGGGCCTCACTTGTCTGTTCTGGTGTGTGTCCCTGACTGGTACCCTTACATTTTGCAGGCCCATACCTCAAAGTCAACTTCCCCGCGATTCATTATGGAGTTCCGAACCTGTCGGTGGGCACCGATCGCTTGGACGAATTGGCAACTCAGCTTCAGGGCATGGCGGGGCTTTAATTATCAAGGCTCTCGCTGCGTCTGGATGCCATAACTAACCCAGTACCTGGACTTTCTGCCCCGTCGGTTCACCTACCTGACCCTGTGTTTGTGGATCCTAACGTCCGGCAATAAATCTCTAAGATGCTTCTACCCTGATCGCTTTGATGGTAATCTTGACAGCGTTAAGATCCTTCAGGGAATCTTGTAGTTTATTTTTTAGCTTTCAACTATTTTCCTCTGAGCTGAATGAGTGGCAGTTGTTGTGTCTTCCTCCAGGCCCTCCTCAGAATTGGGCATTAGCTTTATTTCCTATCGAAGCCCCTGAGTGGAGTCAGTGGACCCGATTTTTTTTTAGCTTTATGTCAGGTTTATGTTAACCCCAACCTGTGTGGCATGGGCAGAGGCCCATTTGCTAGTCTATTAGCAAGGCCACCGCTTCGCCGAATTTTCTGTTCCGAGTTCCACCAATGGTGCACGTGACTGGGTGGTCACGGACCAAACCTCTGAAGGACCCTTTTCAGGCAAGGCTGTCGGATTGCGGTAAAAGATGTCATGGTCATGCACCCCAAATCCCGAGACGCTGAGTGACTTTATGACTCTGGCTTTGTCTATCGACAGAAGATTAAGGGAGAGACACAGGGTAAAAAGCAAGGGGGGTCGACTGTTCAGCTTCAGGTGCAGACTTTCTGTACAACACTCCTTCTACCTTCTTTAAAAATTCCTCTCTTCCCACCTTCATCAACCATGCTTCCCTCAGTTTTCTGGAGAGAACATGTATTTGGGTTTCACATCTGCTGCCACCAGGAGGCGACACAGGTTGGAGAACGCTTTTGCCTCTATGTGGAGAAACCTGTCATTTCCTGAGAGACTGTAGATAGCCCTTGACACCCAAGGTAACATCAAACATCGAAGAAACGATTTCCAGGAAGGTAACTCAGATGTACAGGTTCCCTCCTTATGTATAATAAACAACATTTTATCCCACCCGTACATTGGTTTCTAGTTCCAAGACTCTTGCCTGTCATGCCATGATTGGTCGGGTGCTGCTGCAGTTTTTTCAGTTTGTTTGTTGTAAAGGCTGGGTTTGGAAACTTGTTCCTTTGTGTTCTCCACTTTGGGTTTAGGTTAGGCTTTCTAACCCTATCCGGGGGATGAGTAAAATTTTGTACTGCAGAGGTCACCTTGAATGTTGGGAGTTCGCATACGGAAAAGCTTTCATTTTTTGTCATGGAGAACTCGCTGCCCAAGAGGTTAATTCTTGGGTTGCCTGGCTCCGCCTCCATAATCTGTGTTCGACTGGAGGACCACTGAGTTGTTCAAATGGGGGACTATGTGTTTTCTCTATTACTATGGTGGTTCCATCCCTGGTGTGTGCGGTGATATGCTCATGATATTTTGCAGAAGGTAATTCTGAATTCAATGACGTCGTTGATGGGATCCGTCGCGATAATCGGTCTCCGCATCGGCCTGGATGATTGCGCTATAGACCTCATTCGGGTGGCAAAGCTCACACTTGTCTGCCCATGAGCGAGAGAATCTTGGCATCAGGATATTGAGGAACCTGTAAATGATTCCTTCTCCGGTAAGGCATGTTGCACCTTGATTTCAAATCCAGTGTCTTCGTCTGCGACTCACCAATTCTCTTTTTCTTGAACTGCTCCCCTTTTTCTGTGAGGATGATTTACCATCCAGGTATTCTTCGGTGCAGGTGGTGAATCTAAGAGAGACCACCGTTTAATCGACTGTGGAACATTTGGGATAGGAGTCATAAGACTCTAAAAAACTGCCAACTATCATGATCAAAAACGTGTTTAAAAACGCCGACCAGACCAAAAAATTGTCCGTCTCAGAATTCCATGCTCGCAGACACACTGCCCCCAAGTTGGTAAAGGAAAAGTTCTCCAAGCCACTTCTGCCAAAACTAGAGGGGTTGTTGAGTGTCCGGGCCCCTCATAAAGGGGGGGGGGGTTTGCCAACTGTCGATGTATTGCCTGACACACCCCGACTTTTGGTTTGGTCGCCGGCCACCAACATTGCAGCGAAAGCCATGGTTTCTGGAACATATACACCATTATCTATTGCTTTTCTAGTGTGTACTTGGTCTTCCTCTCTGCATTTTGATTTGATTCTGGACCAACACCGTGGTCAGGATACTTCCAGGCACGCCTACCGGTTAAGCTTGCTCCTTGTTTGTTTCTGTATTTTGTCAGCCTTGCGCTATCAGGTCTTTTTTACGTCCACCTATTCCTTCCATCTTTTGTTTCTGGCAGGTATTTAAGTGCTGTTATACCTCTTCCCTTGCCTGATATAGGAATTTGCTCCCTGTTGTCGCTGGTTATATTTGCCTTCTGCTCTTTATTGTTACCTGACCTTTGGGATTGCTTCTGACTGATCCTTCTGCCTCCTGTTCTGTTTTTTACTGCGTTTTTTTTTTTGTCGCACGGCTGTTTCTGTCATTTGGCTTATCCCTCCGTTTCTCCCTTTGCCTCATGACTTGGTAGCCACGCTGCTCGCCCAGTTACTGGACTCGGACCGTCCCAACTACGGCTTTTGTGTTCTTTGTTGGGGCCAGCTGTTGAAGGAGTCGGTTCCCAAAAGGCAGGGAAGGGGCTGGGCCAGTGTCAGGGCCTCATTGTCTGTGTTCATGGTGTGGTGTTCCTGACTGGTCCCTTCATAGGCGCTGTGATTGGTTCCTGTGGGAAACAAAGTGAGTTCTATCGACCGAGACAGTTTTATACTTTTGGACCCTTAATGCTCAACATCTGGCAGTGAGCTTACTCTGCCAGTTATTGAGTCCAGCTTAATCATGATAGGTTTTAGCCTTACCACCATAGCTGGTCCTGCAAAGTCACGTTCAGTCAACGGTTTACTATGAATAGGTAGAAACCTGTGAATAATTAGCGGTGGGCAGGGGCTTACACCTGCTTCATGAATAAGCTGACTCATCTCTAGCAGAGCAGGCGGCAAAACTACTAGATTTGTGCTCTTAAAATGTTGAAATACAAGCATCTTACAGAATAAGGGACACGTGCTGGAAACAGCATGTCTGTCTCTATCTTGTGCTGCCCTTAGCTAGGGTGGCATAAACCATGTGACGGTTTCACTTTAACCCTCCAGACAGATCTTAATTTGAACACTGAGAAAACTATATTTGGGAGACTGAGGGGTTAGGAGGAGTTTTGAAAATCTAAACAATCAGTATTATAAAATGTTAGAGGAAAAGAATATCGGATCAGGTGTCTTGTTTAACCTTAGTTTTAAAAAAATTTGACGGCAGATTCCCTTTAAGGCCTCGTTCCACACGGCTTATTTTGCCGCGGATTGGCGCCGTACTGACGCGCAGTATTTGCGCTTCAGTACGGCGCCAATCCGTCCCTGTCATTCGGTATCCAATGCTCTCATAGACGACACAGTGGATTCCGTGCTCCTCCCCGCTCGGCGAATCCGCCCGCGGGGGGGAGAAAAGGGACATGCAACATTATTTTCGGCGCGTATGAGACTGGTATTGCATTGTTATGGGCCGGGGAGCGGCGCCCCCGCCGCGCTCGAACCCCGCCCCCCGTCAGCCCCTTATTTCACGGCCCGATTTGTGAGCGCAATACGGCTCACACATCCGTTGGGAATAAGCCGTGTGTACACGGCCTAAGGGTGCGTCCATTCAGAAAGACCAAATAACTGTCAGATTTTCCGTACCGGTATTTAGTCATTTATTGGCACACAGGGGGGTCCAGCTCCGTTTGTCTGCTATACTGAGGATTCAAGCCGGTCCCCCTTCAACCCACAGGTTCATGTTCTCCCGAAACCGGGGCAGAAGAATGTACCATGTTCTAAGCTTTTTTATCGACCAGCAGTGTCAATAAACCTGTCCAAAGGAAATATCCCGTCAGTGGGGGACTGCTGAACGGAGTTTTATATTAACTGTTCTATGTGAAAGCTTGCATGGTTGGTTTTCAGTATGTTTCTTAAAATTGCTAACCAACTGAAAAACCGGACAATTAAACTTTGCCGTGGAGTCAAGCCCTAAGTGTTGATTATTTGGAGGTGTTTACCCAGTAAGGCATTGGTTAACATCTGTGTCATGAGGTTCTGGTTTGAAGGCCACCGTCGCACATTACATATAGAAAATAATTATCGGAAAAATTTGTGTAGTATGCTGTGTAGTTTTTTCTGGTAACAACAATGCAAAAACCGACAGAAAGACCATTGAAGCTAAAACGGGTTTTCATGTTTCATTGATTAGCTTTAAACATGTAAGGCAAAGGCAATTAAGGCTATTACCAAATACATTGCTGTTTGATTTGCTTCTCTTTAGAGTTAGGGCATCCCCATAGTCCACAATAGAATATCCGAGATGCAGTCTACAACAAGCTAGAATTTTCTGAGGTCAGATCTTCAAAACCACTGTTTTTCAAAAAACTTGAACCTGACACAGTAATCCACGTATTTAATATCGGAAAATGGTTGGATTATTTTATATTCAATTCAAGGGTAAGCCAAAATCCGAAAAACGTTCTCAAATATAGCAACAAAAAAACGCTCAAAAAAACTATAATTGAGTGTAAAATAATTGTTCCGATCTTATTCAGAAATCCGGACAATAGTTTGTGCTTTGCTGTGGGAATGCAGTCAACTATTGTATGGATTAGTTTCCCTTTATGGAAAAAACATTAGAAAGCTTCGTGAATTACTACTGGGATTTCCATGCGCTTAATATGCTTATATAACGAAGGTTATCTGTTCTGTCAACATACTTTCATGATGAGATGTCTTTTACCTGGATTTTGCTATTTTTATAAAGTTAGAGTAAAAGGTGCTATGAATGTTGGTTCAATTACTGGACACTATTTATATAAGTGTGCTGGAAATTTAACTTGATTGTATCAGTTCCTATTATGACCTGTTCTTTACCCCCCCCCAGGGAATTTTGTTTGAAAATACACAAGTGCATTATAAGGATTAAATTTACAAAACATAACAATATGCTTACTTTATTGATCCTGCTGTAGTGATGCTTTTCTGTCTTCCATCTCTCCATATACGTCTGTGTATCAGCAATGTGTTTTGTCCACATCGTGACTGCTGCATGCCATCATAGTCACTTGGGTTGGTCCACATCATCATATGGAGGGCACGAAAATGGAGATCCGAAGAAGGCTCCAGGAATCAATGGGAGTGCTTGTGGTTTGGTGGGTGCAGGGCTGGACAAGGTTTTCAGGTGCCCTAGTCTAAATAACTCACTGATGCTCCCCTTAAAACAGATATGATAAATGAAATCCTTGGTGACTAACATAATGATGAATGGGCCTGTGTACTGCGCCCGCCAGCTGGTGGATGTGTATTTAGAGGAAGAAAGCAGCTCAGTTCTGATTACTACTAGTTATCAAGCTGACTCCAGTCCTCCCTCACTGATCTCCAGTGCTGTGTGTCGTTTTTGCTATGTCAGTTAAAGTGCCATTTAGGTGTCTGATGGAGAAAAGAGGTTGCACGTGGAGAAGAAGTGATGCTGCACCGTAAAAAGCTAATGATTTTTTTTTCCATTAATATCCTTCCATTTTTTCATCTGCATAGCTGTGTAAGGGCTTCGTTTTTCCGAGACGAGGTTTTACTTTTTAGAGGAGTCGTCCATAGTTTAATCACATTTGACACCTCATCTTCATTCCAGCGATGACGTAATCACCATCCTCCCCCCCCCCCCCCCCTACTGGGTTCTTACTCTGTTTCTTCCACTTGCAGCATTGGGAAACATGGACTTTGATACTTCATTTTTTGGGGACGGCAAGGCATAAATAAAAAATGCAGTTTTAGAGTTATAGTGTTTTTATTTGTTTTAAGTTTTTAGTTCACGGTGGATGATAAATAGTGTGATAGACAAAGCAGAAGCAGCAAATATCTTATTTCTTACCAATTGACAGCAAAATCCCTAAAACTGAAGTATCCGTAGGGTAAATAGGAGGTCATGGTGGAGTGTGCAGGTAGGACACTTGTAGGACCCAGGAATTGCCACTGACGGAACATACATATAGTAGGTATTATGATCGGCTTTAATCACCACCACATAGTAGGGGCTCCAGAGAATCCTTATTGTGGCCACAAAGATCCCTGTTCAGTGTGCTGGTTGTGTATGACAGCAGAGAAGCCTAGGTCAGAAATTAGAGTAAATATCTGAGGCAAACCCTGCAGAGTACAGGGGCCCATGTACAAGCAAGGGCCACAGCATTGACAGGGGACAGCCATGGATTGGAGTTCCAGGCACTGGAAGGCTCGAATTTGGCATGGGTGATGATCAACAGCCAGGACAAAAATTTAAGGCCAGGCTTCAGGGGTACCTAGGCCACAATATTAAAAATTACTCTATACCCACTGATAGGGTCTTTAAATAATCCTGCTGAACCAAAAAACGGACCATTGAAGATAGTTTTAGGAGGGATAGAAGCCTATTGGGATCCGATAGAGCTGGATGACTTAGTCTCTAACAGCCCATCCCTGCTGGCTTTGCCCCTTTCCTGTCTATAATGAGGGTGGTGCCCAATGTTGGTGCCTTCACTTCGTTACCCAGTCCCTGAGTGTCGTGTACTTTTATTGTTGATCAAATGCTTAAAAGGAGTTTTCTCACTACAAAGATTAGCTTTCAACATAATTGGTACAGAGAAATGAGGGACTTTTTCTAAAAACATTGCGTCATTAATTTCTTTCTTTAGTCATGAGATAAGAGACGTTTTATGTGTTTAGAGTGCACCACAGTTTTCTATGGGGGGCGCTACCTGTTCCCTGAACCATGATGCTGTTATCTGATAGAGCAAGAGAGCTTAGAGCAGGAGTGACATCACCCCATTGACGGATGAGCTCTGGAGCATACTAATTATTTCTATGGCAAGTTTACAGATGAGCCCTTGTTTTTCAGTCATCAACAGACACATGTAACACTTGTGTTTTTGAAGAGATAACATTCCTGCACTTTTCAGTGTAACAGCTCAGCTATTACAGAGGGGCTTAGAACTAGTTAATCACTGCTATAGAACCACCCCACAGCTGAAAGATAGTGAGGTAAAAACAGATTGTGACCCATGTGAAACAGCATAGTGAGAAAACAGATGTTGAAATGTTCCTGCACCCACCTCCCGTGTAGTACTTAGGCTGGAGGGTAAACATAAAACAGGGAGAATTTCTGCTGAGTTCTTCTGTGATTCTCACTGGGGAATCCCAGTGAATAAAATGGAAGAAAGTGGATGAGAATGTACAACTGTCATCCATAATGATGCAAATATTTTTTGTGGATCTTTTACAAAAAAAAAAATCTCAATGCTGCGATTTGCAGCAAAACCGAAGCTCCATATTTGTGAACGTCAAAACTGTTGAATTTTTTTTTTTATTTTTTACAACTACGAAGATAAATTCTCAGAAGCAAATCTGCACAGACTTGCACACTGAATCCCTTCACTTTGATGTGGACTTGTTTTGCAGATTTCCCTGTAGATTGATTTTAGGATCTGCTAAAATCTGTGTAACACAACCTGTGTGGACTTGCCCTTGTACAGGCTGTAATTACGGATCTGTAGCATCAAACTTACAAAAGTTTTGAAATGTTCTATGATGCAGATATCTATAGAATTGACATAATAGTAACTAGGGAATGGTTGATCAGCTGTTTGTCCTATGCCAGGGTCTTTATGTGTAAGCCAGCATCACAGTTCTGCTGTAGAAAAAAATCTCTATGCATCAAAGGTAATTCCTACAATTTTTGTTTTCTGCATAAGCACGACAGAAAGCAGAGCTTATACTCTCTTTAGTATTTGTTTTAATGAAAGTTCAATAAAAACATGCATGTGGTCTATATGTTTGTTTCTCTTTTATTGACCTATAAAAACATTTTAAGAACTGTTCTCAATATTGCTTACTGGATGCAAGCACTTTAGGATGTAGACTGCGGGTTTCTACACGAGCTGAGAAAGCAGCTTGATGTGTCTTCTTCTGGCAGCAAAGATGTTAAACCAGCACGTTATACTACAACAGGCTTTTATTTATTCACATCACTGATTCTCAGTAGAATGGAACTGTTATTTCCTCTACACACATGAATCCATTTTGTAAGCCTTTTGCTTCCCAGGCACCTTCTGTAGGATTCCGACTCTAGTGAGTATACACTATATAAACTCAGCTTAGAGACAAGAGGGTGTATACATGTTTTGTTTTACTCATTACAGCGTTCAAGGCAGAGAAAATTGGATGCATTTTATAGGGGAAGTCGCTCCAGTAGGCCCTGTTATACATGATGAATGTATTGCTTCTGCCATCTGGAGGGCTTCTAGAAAACTCCACAAGTTTAGTTAACCTAAAACTGTCATATGTGATTAAATAAAAAAGACATTAGCTCTGAAATCTTTGTATTTATTCCTCTTGACTTAGAAAGCACAGATATGTGATCCATCAACCCGTAACTCTTGTACCGATAGGTTACCAGTAGACCAAGGTTTCTTTGCTAGAAAGAAGTCAGATTTTTTCTGCTTCTCCAATTTATATATCAGCAATAAATTTAGCATTTAAAATGTAACTAGATTTTAGAAATTAAAAGTAAAAAGAATACCGACAGTTATCACTGTTATTAAAGGATGTCAAATTCTGCAACCAATGTTTGTATAGTACCAGTGCATCCAATATCAAAACCTACAAATACTTTTTACTGAAAATCTTCAATCATTTTGAGTGACATGTATGACCGAGGTGGCCAGATTTATGCAGTCTTTTCAGCCCGATATCAGGTGCAGCCTTGTTCATACATATTAAAATCTCCCACACGCATGCAGAAGGCGGGACGCACAGAAATCAGCGAAGCTTCATATTTCTGGGCGCATTACAGCTGGAATAGGTATATCCACTTCAAAGTGGTATACCTGATCCAAACTGTCACCCAAGCACTGGAATGCGCCTGATTTATGACCCACTGTGATAGAGCAGGTTCATAAATCAGGCACATTCTATGCCTTTAATATGCATGAGTTTGATCCAAACAGCAATCTGTTCCTCTTGCATGAAGCTGCATGCAAAATGTAATACAGCAGACAAGACTTGTTCAACTGCTGGTGGCATACACATCTCACACATGGTTCTTTGAAATGGATCCTACTTATGTTTAATTGATTTGAGTGTGTGAGAAGTCCGAGGCAGCGCTGCATACCCTGTTTAATGTTTGATTTTAGAGCGTAAGAAGTGATCTCTATAAGCTGGTATTAGTGCTAAGGGAGGCTTACTGATGACCACTTCATTCAGAAGATATGGCAGCAAGAAATACGCAATGCGTATATGCAAACATTCATAGTTCATTGCTTGTGAATTTAGGAATACTGTACTCACATGAGGCACTTTAGATTTGAGAGTTAAAGGTTAAAGATATATGAAGTAGAAAAATTATACCTGTTATATGAATTGATAATCTTTGGCATCCCATTTTAATTTTAATGTCAGCCATTTTGTTAATCTTTTAGGAATCTAATGTTTCTGACCATTATGTAATCGCTGTCTTTTGCATTTCACTAACCTAATATTCTGCCACTAGTTCATCCTGGTTGGCATGCATATGAAGTGATCTTTGATAAAGTACACATAGCAAGTTTATTCTGCTGCTCAGTACATTTGTATTAGATAAACGGACCATCGTGATTTATATACACAATAATAGGTTAGGCTACTTTTAATTATAACAGTGATTTCATATGCCTTTTTATTCTGACTAGATGTAATTTTTGCTCAGGAGTATTGCACGACATGTTGACTTTTTAATATACGATATAACATAACTCGAGATAATGGAAGATACTGGGTCCAGTGGTCCAGTATCCTCAGTTTGTTTAAACATCTGATCTGTGTCTATTGTCGTAGGAGATTAATAATTGTGAAATGATTTATTAGTGCCAATTTTGATGAGTGGTAAGCAGATTCTAATGACGTAATGCGTTATATGTTCCTGTTTGGTCTAATAATGCTAATCCCAATAGGATTTGGCTTATCTGTGATGGTTAGAAAGTAAGTGTTGAGACGTTTATTATCGACCAAAGTTGAAATCGGCACAGTTTTTAGGGTGATCGGATTTTTTAGAATCATTGCCGATAATTTAGGTTTTAAATCTGGGCATCATCTATTAGTCGCGCCTTTTTCGGCGCTTCCTGTAATTTTGGCGGCCAGCAATCAGCTTACAGAATAGGAGCAGGGTGAGTTGTGTGTGCGACGTCATGACTGGGATGGGTATGGTTTGCGATTGGCTGGAAACAATCACATGACCTCGTTTTACATAGAACAGCGTTTCCTGTTCAGACTCAGTGTCTCCCAGGTCTCAGAGGCAGAAGCGACGTGCGCTCTTGCTTGTGTTCCAAACAGCTCAGCGATGATTATTATATTTCGTAACAGAGAAACCTCTACTATTTGATGTGATCATTACAATTTAGTTAGTTTAGAGATTGGAAGATTTATATAGTTAGGTAGAGAATTTAAGGAGCATCTGAGAAGCCGCTTGTAAAGTCCGGGGGGGAGCAGGAGAGGACGGCAACCCACGGGCGAACATAAGACATGCTCTATAAAAGTAAGACTGGATTAAGTTCACCAAGACTTAGGGTAGAACCTTGCATTTGCTTTATTATTAACAGTTTTCTATCGAAATATTTACCTGGATATTGGGCAGCTGAACTTATAGGATTCAATCATTTCTAGTAACTGCTCCGGTCTCTTTGTTAGGTGCAAATACTCCACTTTTAATTAATCAGTATACCCCCCCCCATTTCAGATTGGTGTTCATTTTTCAATTTTTCCCATTCACCTTTGTTGATATATCCACCTTGTACTTAAATTAGAATCCAGCAAGTCAGCACAGGTTGATAAGGTGACAAAAAATCACCTTGTAATATTCCGAATATATTACAGATAGTGTATTTTTGACGTTGGCTTGCACTCAGCTTTGTTCATTGAGGCACCTTGCTTCTTAAATGTTGAATACTGCAATTTTTTATTCCACCACAGGTGAATTTGATAGGATGCCCAACAAAATAACTTTTATTATCCGAAACATTACAGATACGTGTTTTGGGCACTTTTGCCCAGTCCAGATGTGTTGAGAGAGCCACTTTGCAGTTAAATTTGAATTCACAGCAATTTGTGTAGTCTACCCAATGGTGAATTGATAGGTGCCAAAAATACCTCTTTATTATCCGAATACATTTCAGATACGTGTTTTTCACTTTGGCGCAGGCCTGCTTTGTTGACTTGAAAAGATCTACTTTGCAGTTATATTTGAATCCAGCAATTTTGTTTTGATTTGAGGGATTTGAGAATAGCTGTGATTTGCCGTCTTTTAATAAGAGACTTTCCAAAACTCTTCCATACCTTCTCAAATTTGTATATTTCTGAACATGGAGCGAAATTCAGGTGGTAAGCGAGCAAAGAGGGGGGTAGGACATGGAGGTAGAGGTACAAGAGAAGGTGCTCCTTCCAGTGCTGGCGACAACACGCATGCCAGCGGATCATCAGTTGCAGGACCGTCAGGCCTGTCAGCGCTGGGTCAGGGCCCTGTGAATCTCAGTAACGAAACAGCGTCGCCAATCTGTCCTTCAGTGGTTTAATGCAACCTGCATCCAGCAGTCTTACCTCCTCGTCCTCCCAGTCAGGCCACAAATGTCGTCATCCAGCATCACCAGCATCCGTCCAACATGAAGCAGCCCAAATGTCAACTCGTGTACCCACCACTGTGGATAATCCATTTTCTGAAGACCTCTTTGATGACAAAATGCGGTTGGGGTCAGAAGGCATGTTAAAAGATCATGATGATTTTCTCTGCTCTGACGCCCAGTTACTGATGCCATTAGAGGAGGAGAAGGAAGCCGGTCAATCGGCAAAAATCCGGGCGGTGCAACGCCTTGCAGTCCCTCTTGCTTGTAACCCGCAGCTTCTGGATGTAGAATGTCAGGACGACGAAGTCACCTGTGTTGATGATGATGATGATGACGACATTGCGATCCAACGTGGCTTTCCAGCAGAATTTGCTTGCGAGCGCTTCATCACTGGACGAGGAGGAAGACGATGGGTTAGTGTCAGTACGGGTTCCGCCTCAAAAAGGGAGAGGGCGGTCGCAGAAGTCCGCTGATATGATTCCGCCAGCCACGGTCAGCGCAAACCCCGCTCCTCGCTTATCGCCGTCAAAAAGGTCCAGGACCTCTCAAGCCTGGGCCTTCTTTGACCAAGCCTCTGATTCACCAGCGATGTCATATGCCGCCTTTGCCGTAAACGCATAAGTAGAGGCAAGAACCTTAGGTGGTTAAACCACCACCAACATGTCTAGTCACATGCAGCGAATGCATGAGTTGAAATGGAGGCACCACTTGGCCAACACAGGCCAGACCGACGCCGGGCCTCCAACCACTGTCACACCCTCTGTCTCCGCATCCTCCGCCACACACAAAGCGTCCTAAGCTGCCCATGTCTCTCAGCAGAGTCTGATCAGGGATCAGCCTCCGTTCAGCCTCCACGCGTAACCCGAGTACCTACCAGGCACCACCAGATGACATTTCCTACCCTCTCCTTCCGAGTTTGACGACCTGCACGCCGTACAGCGGCCACTGTCTAGCAGCCAGCCTTCTGTCTTCTAGGTTTGGGGAGCAGGAAGAACACTTTAACCAACCACCCCGAAAGCCAAAGCTGAATGTCGGCATTGCCAAGGCTTTCGGCACTTGGAAATGTTGCCTTTCGTCTGGTGGACACGATGGGTTCGCCACGTATGTCCGACTTGCCTGCCCCAATACCAGATTGCCGAGCAGTCATTTTTTGCCAGAAAAAGCCGACCCTGCCTGCCAGCCACGTGTCCATCTAAAATTTTAAGCGCGTTTGTCTGCATTCTGTGGCGGAAAAGTCATGCTGGACCACCGACACCATGGACTAGTAAGCAGGCCAAAGGCCGCTATATCTCTGTGACAGCTCATGGGTGAGTGGGTGGATGTATGGGGGAGGTAACGGTGGCTCTCAGGCTCGGCGCACACTCTTCAAACACAGGGATGGGCAGGGTTCTTTCCCCCAAGTTCTTTGGTGGCATTAACGTGCCAAGAGAAACCACGGCCGTGTTAGTGAAGAAATTAATCTGTCTTGGAGACCCATCCACACACAGGGTCAGGTGCTTGTGGGACGCTCTCCGCAACGAGACCGAGCGCTGGCTGGGTGCCAAGAACCTTGTGCCAGGAAAGGTGGTGTGCGATAACGGGCGAAATCTGCTGGCCGCTTAAGATCGGTAGGCTGGAGCACATCCCTTGATTGGCACATGTCATGGAAACCTTGTCGTCCAGAAAATTTCTAAAGAGCTTACCGCGGTCTGGGATGCCTGCTGAGGAAGGCTCGACGTCTAAGTTCGCACTTCCGCCGTTCGACCCTGCTTCGTCCCGCATGGCGCGTTGTTGCAGAGTCAGCTGGCCTCCCGTTTCAACGTCTCATTGTTGATGTGGCAACACGATTGGGAATTACACCCTCCACATGTCGCGATTTTGGCAGCAGAGTAATGCCTTACGAGTACGAGTGACACATGGCTGAAAAGGCAGCGGTGCGGACCTCGGGGTGTTGAGCCACCAAGCGTAGTGGAAGGCCAGGTGAAAAGAGCTTGCACCTTCCTTGCCGTTTTGAAAGAAGACACCAAAAGATGGTCGGTGCGGACAATGCCCTTGTCAGCATGAGCATTGCTGTGGTGATCTTAGTTCTGGACGATCGTTGGACATCTCATGAAACAACAGGTTCGCAGCGGCGGAGGAGGAGAGGACACAGATTGTGGACACGGAGCCTTTCTTCCGTCAAAGTCCACTAGGCCGACAGTTTCACAATTTCATCGGTCTTAATTAGGCAGTGGTTCGGGGTCAGAGTAGTGCAGGGTGGAGCATATGCTCTAAGGGTGCTATCATCTCAGGTAGTCAGGGATGTGTTCGAACTTGTGACGGAGACGGCCAGCGGAGGAGGTGGAGGAGGAGGTGGTATTCTTAGACACCGACGTTACCGGACGTCCCTGCCTTGGAAAGAGGTTGCCTGTGAATTTTGAGGCGGAGGAGGAAGATGAGTGAGGAAGATCAGGTTTGCTAGTGCCCTCGACCCGAGGCTTGGGAAATCAAGGCGATCCATCTCCTCACATGAGTGCTTGGATGCTCCATTTCCTCCAACATGGATCCCTCGCATTAAGGCCATCAAAATGAACAACAGTTTACTGGGTGAGCCACACTCCTGTATACCCGGTACAAAACAAAACTCAGCACTTTCCTTCCACCCACCCAAATAGAGAGTAAAATGCAAGGAAATGGTAAGACCTTTGCGATTGATAACTGAGACATCTGTTGCGTCTGCTTCACGTTCCCAATGGCAGGTGGTAACAACATAGCGACGTGACAGCAGTGTAGAGTGCCAAAGGCAGGCGTTGAGCGCAGCAGCAGGCAAGGTGGCAGAGCTATTGGTGTGATCTCTGGCAATCTTTGTTTACCACTCACCAACGCATTCAATGCAGGGCCACACATCCAAACAAGAGATCAGTTAAGATCTGGTGCTCGGACTATCTGCGTCTCAACACCGATGTTTTTGTATGTGTTCCGGACCCAATAGACTTCTGGGTATCCAAAATGGACGAATGGCCCGAGCTGGTCATCACGCATAGAGGTGTTGTCCTGCCCAGCAGCCTGCGTCATATGCTGAGCGGACATTCAGCACAAGCTGGAGGAGTCATTACAGACAAAGCATCCGGCTTTCCACGATATTGTGGATGTTCGTGACTTTCCCCCCCATCAAGATGAATCAGGCACTGGATCTCTGTGAGGTTGTGGCCCCAATTGCACGGACGGTCACCGATTAGTTGCCGGTTTACTTCACTGCCTCTTCAAACAGAAATGAGTCCTCTGAAAATGTTTTTTAAAAATGATCATTTCTTACTGCAATTTTTATTTCTTTTCCAAACAGTTCATATTTGCTGGTTTTGCTGTGTGGAGGTCTGTAACAGGACACCAAGGTTTCATGACTGCACCGTCATACCATTTACTCACTTTATCTATAAGATTGTTTTCGCACTTGTCAATGGTTTTGTGTCTTGTTGCATGTGAGATACAGCAATAATCATGGTCCTTTTGGAAGAAATGTGGCTTTTAGTGGCATTTCTCCCTCACAATTTTTATAGTGGCTGAGAAGTCTTTTTTATATTTTTTGGGGTAATGCTGCTTTGAAATGCAGCATATACAAGTACTATTATAAAAAAAATGTTTGTTTCTACCGGACATTTGTTCTTCACAATTGTCCAAAGTGGCTCAAGGGTGATGGTGCTGTCAGAAACAGAGAATAGGTTAGGACACTGTTAAATGGGAAATATTGCAAAATGGACTTGTTTTCTGCAAGATCTTTACTAGTCTATCAATCCTGTATTGAGACAACCCATTAATTCAATTAAAAAAAGTGAAACAAAGACATGGTGGGATTCCATCCTATTTTAAAATGTGTTTTCTAGAATTAAACTACTTAAAAAATTGCATGTACAAAAAATAGCATGGTAAAAAATTCCTATGATTGTATCATGGAGGTACAAGGAAAACTTGACCTGATGTAGGTTATTAGAGGACATGGAGTATGGAGCACGACAGAGAAACAAAGTACAGAGAACAATTTCACTCCAGCACGTGAGTAACATGAGAAAAAGAATGCAAGGAAAGAAGCGGCACCTGGGTGTAACTGGAGGTTAACCACCAGTATTTCCAAGTGAAGGCTCAATTGGTCGCAATTTCTACGGAGGGGCAAGCGCATTCCAGGTCCTTGACTGTGTAATGAGAATAGGCTGGAGTTCTCACACTTCCGTTCCGCACTTGCTTCAGAGACAGTTTTCGATTGCTGCGTCATCTGGCTTTTTATCTGCGTCTGTTTATTGATGACGTGAGCCAGCCTGGGCTCTAACTGACCCACTGTAACTCCGGCCCTGGGTCATGCTGTGGCACAGGACAGGTATAGTCAATGTCCAAGTTAACTAAAAATGGGGTTGAAGACTCCTTTTTCGGCACTTTTTAATCTGTTGGGGTCGACAGGTTTAAGGGTCATGCTGCGGTACAGGAGACAGGGTTTTGACAATGTCCAGTTCAAATAAATATGGTGGTTGAAAGACTCCTTTTTCGGACTTTTTATATCTGGGGGTCAGACAGGTTTAATGATTCATACTGTGGCCAGGACAGGACAGTATATGTCAGTTCCAATAAACTGTGGTTGAAAAGGTCTCCTTTTTCCCGCACATTTTTACTTGGTGGGTAGACAGGTTAAGGGTCATGCTGCGGTCCAGCGAAGGGTTTAGTCAATGTCCAGTTCATCTAAAATGGTGGTTGAAAGACTACTTTTTCGGCACTTTTGATCTGTGGGTCAGACGGTTTAAAGGGTCATGCTGCGTTCCAGGACTGGGATATTGATGTTCTGTTCAAGTAAATGATGGTTCAAATAAACTGCTTCTGGCACTTTTAATTGTGGGTGAGTGAGGTTTAAGGGTCATGTGTTGGTACAAGACTGGTGATAGTGAATGGTTTGTGCTTTTTTTTCTGTGGATTTTATTAGCCTAAGTGTTGTGCCTAAGACGTAGCAGTATCCATTTGACTGTTGTGGGCTGTTAATTTCCACTTCTCCAGCCTGATTTGGGTGTAAGAATTGAAGGTAAGTTGTTTGCTCTACCATAAATTCACTATACGAATTAAACGCTTATCGATGGTGGCCGCAGACTATCGACTATCGCGCCGATGTCGATAGCCAACGTACTCGTCAACACTAGTAGAAGTGACACAATCCCATCATCTAACCATATAAAAGAAGCTATAGAGGATTAATAAATTGTTTCTTATCTATTGGATCTAAGAAATCCGTGTACACTGTGTCTTTATCTCGATCGTCGAAAGAAGGAGAAAATTGTTTAGAACAAGCTGCTGCACAATATATACTAGTTTTGGTGGTTCTCACTTGAAGGTACAGACAGTCGGGCCGGCATTTTGTTGCTCTAGGTAAAGGGGGAAAAAAAATGGCATGGCCCTCCTCTCTCCAGGGAATAATCCATGTCCTGCTTTTTACCTGAATATGGCGCATTATTGACAGGACTTATAGAAACTAAACTGGCGGAGGTGATGAAAGCCTTCCTTCGATGGCTACCCAGCCACTATATTAACATATTTGGCGATACTGTAAACTTAGCCATAGGGTGGATAGCAGTGAGGAACCACACGCAGACTTTTTCAGTCATTTGGCAGCTGCAGCCATGTTTGCTACGGCATCTAAGCATAGGTGCAACTTCTTGAAAATGAAAATAAAGCAGGAGATTTCAGTGGGCGGCAGCGGTAGGCACATCTTGTCGGTATGCCACGCCCCTTCAAAAAAGCCACACCCACTCCACCTAAAATGCTTAACGGTTGGATGACAAGCCAGGTAGTTGCCTCTTATAAGCAGGTGGTACCACCCCATAAAGCAGTGTAGTTGCCATTACAGGAGGTTGATGCCCCTTGTAGCCAAGTAGATGCCCCCCTCTGAAGACCAGGTAGGTGCATCCCCCTTGTGAGATGTAGGTTGCCCCCCTTGTTAGCCAGGTAGGTGCCACCCTTTGTTAGCAGGTAGGTGCCCAATTGTTGCTGCCCGGTAGGTGCCCACTTGTTGCCAGGTTAGTGCCCCCATTGTTGCAGGTTGTGCCCCATTGTTGCAGGTAGATGCCACCTCTGTTGCCAGTAGGGATGCCCCCTCTGTTGCCAGGTAGATGTCCCTCTGTAGCCAGGTAGGTGCCCCCATTGTTGCCAGGCAGAGCCCCCTATAGCTAAATAAATAATTAAAATAATAAATTCACTTACTACAAGGCTCACTAGCAGCGACGGCCCGCTACGGTCGTTCCTCGCGGCGGCAGGGGGAAGGGAGAGAAGCGCGCGTCACTCCCCTGCAGCCGCGACGTCAACTTTCCTGCGCAGCTGGTCCTGTATGTGCGCCGACACACGGCGCCGGACATAGAGGGGGAAGGAGGGAGAAGAGGAACGATCCCTCATGCCCTCCTCCCCTGCACAGCGAGACTTCGGGCGGGTTGAAGCTGGGCGCAGCGGGGGGCCGCTTCACCACGCCTTTAGGAGCGGGCCCGGCGGTGCAAGAGTAGCGCACTAGCGCTACTCGGTCGCGCGGCCATTTAAAAGAACCCCCGCCGCCAGCTGCCAAACTCCGCGGGAGGGGGAGGACCCCAAATAGCGGGACCCCCCACCAAAAACGGGAGCGTTGGCATGTATGACTAAAGGTTAAGCAGCAGGGAAACAGAGTGGCTCCATTATTGCTGTTACCATAGACTGTCAGCTGCAATTAACAGTGACACCAGCATCCTTCAGTAATCAGTTACTAGGAACTTACCATACAGGACCTTATCAGTATATCCTGTTGTCCTGAAGGGGTTAAATAATTTGGTAGATATTATCCCTGTTTAGTGTGTGTCACCACTCTCAAGTGTTCTTATATAGAAAGGAATATATCACATGCAGCTTTGCAGTCACTAAGGGATCCCTGGTTAGAGGGAGGGTTTTGCAGAAACATACACAATAGCCTGACCATGTTTCATTGCAGTAATTGATGTTAGTGATTATTAGTGGTTAGTTTTTTTGTTGACAGATGAATGTGTTCCAGCATTAAGGGTCATCTTCCATTAGCAGTGGATTGAGCAAGGCAGGCATAGGGTCATTTAACTGGACCTGTGTAATGTAAGAGAGATAGAGCCCTCACACTCACAGAATTAAGAGAAGCAGTAAAGAGACAGGAATTAAAGTCAGATATTAGAGTACATGGAGAGCGAGAGGAATAGTGATAAGTGGAGTCTGGCGCAAGGGATGGAGACTCAGAGACTGCATGCCTGCTGTCACCCGCCAGTCCCCAGGTCCAAGGTTATTAGGGGTACATGGAGCCTTTCTTTTTTTGGTAGCAGGTAAAACCATTACTCTTGGCCTTGAAGAATAATCAGATAAAGGTAAGCAGGCGGACTTTTTAATGCATGTTGCATGCTGTTGGGATAGTAATACATGTAATAAGTAAGTTAGGGAGATACCCCTTCACATAAAGTAATCTGCCTGTGATGGTACATTGATGAGTTAGAATTTGTCCTAAGCATGGAGTCATCAGTTAAAGCCATCCATGAAATCCATGATCTGAGGTCCTTCTCCGTCGGTTGCACCACTACTCCAGCACAACCACCAGTAGGCCACCACACATTTACACTTGTAGTTATGGATGCCCCTTTCAACACCACCATTACATTCTATCCTGACATGTGGCAGGAAAGAAATACATGTCATATGGTTAGGGCAGTTGAAACTCTAGCAGGCTCGGGAGCTTAAGCTGCTCAAATGACTCCAATCCTGACTGGTTAACTATTTAGCCTGTGTAACCTCTGCTTAAGCCCCTAGATTGGTGGATCCCACGTGCTGGTTCAGTAACCATCCTCATCCCCACCACAACCACACCACCTTAGTGATCAAGGTTTGCTATCTTACTGCACCAATTACCCACCCTGCGGATGAGTGGGGGTCAGTTGTATATTAATAATGCAATAACTACATTCAATGCAGTGGCAGCTCTTGGTGTTGCATTAGAATTTGTGCTACCCTCTGTGCTTAAGTATTGACTAGGTCTAAAAAAATAGTAAAAACAAAAGTTTTATAAAAGTTTTACCAATGTTTTAAAGCATAAAATAGTTGCACATAAAATATACAACCTTATTCCATGTATCTAGAAAAAACATTTCAACTCTATTAACTTATAATCTAGACTATTCGGTATAGTGAAAATGGTTTTTAAAATCAATGACAATTTTTTATTGGGTGGGGGACCTCCCACTCCCCTAAAAAAGTAGAATAAAAATCATCAGAAAGATCATATGTTTTACAACATGGTGCCTAATGGAAACTGCAGTTCACTCTGTAACAACACAAAAAAAAACAAGCCCTCCCAAATAGGTAAATGAAAAATATATAGTTTAAAAACGTAGAACAAACAAGCACTCCGGGCCACTTATATGAAAACTGTTTAGGTCTAAAAAACTCACTTTTTGCCCATAGTAACCTAAACGTTTTATACATGTGGCCCCCAGTCTATAAGTTACATCAAGAATATAAAGGAAGATTGTGCTTGACAACAATCGACTGTCTTATAATTTTGCAGCTACTGTGCTGATGAGCTTGCTAATTTAAAAATCCTTCAAATCTAGGTAAGCAATTAACATTATGTTTATCATATGAACCCTATTTCCAGAAGGTTATTGGTTACATAGTTTTAGCATGCTTTCACACAGCGCTGTTTTGAGTACAGTTTTAACTGCGCTCCAATTACAATGCCCTTATACCTGCAAGGTCTGTCAGTTGTCTAAATTGTTTACCACATACACGTGTAATATATTTCCTTAGGCTATAAATAAAATATAACTTTTAATCTACACAGACTTAAAAAGGCAAAATATGCCCTACCACATCAAAATAGAAACAACCTTATATAGTAATATAATTACCTTTTCTAATAATTAGCACCAAACTTCCCTACCATTACTCCCTGACCAAAAGTATTGGGGTGTGCGCCCCGTAAAGGGCGTCCCCAATTATATATACACAAATCTACTCTGCACTATACTAAAACTACAACTACCACTACAATTTATACTCAAAGCATAGCGTATCGTAAAATACAGATGAATACTGGTTCAAACAGATGGTCGATAATGGATCATATGTGAAATCCAAAAAAAAACAATAGTTCGTTTACTAGTATGGATTTATACAACAAATCCAGATATTGGGTCCAAATACAAGGAGCAATTAAATTTCATCCAAACGGCTTTCCCCCCAAATTGCCAAGAGGTTCATCGAGGGACAAAAATAGGGAAAGTGTAGTACCAAATAAGATAATGAGTAAGATATAGCAGAGATAAGAATAAATCACGTCCCCTATGTCATATGCAAATAGGGAGTAAGACCGGTTTAATGTCCAGGGCAGTTAGATAACGAATCCCTCGGCAGAAGATACAAAAAGCATGATAGCGCAAGGATAGTGGACAAGGGAGATGGGGAAACAACAGTATATATTTTATCCAAACCTATAAAGTTAAATAGGAGATGGTGTAGTTTATTACAGTCTGCTGCACGACCTAAGCAAAAATGGCGTCCCGGCGACCCCCGCGCTCATGCGCATCCCGGTACATCGCGTGAGAACCATCCGCGAAGCACCGGAGGGCGCATGCGCCAGAGTTCAGCGTGGCGAAAAAATTCATAATAGCAAACCACGCTGAATAAAGGAGCGTTGTCAGGCATCCTGCGCATGCGAGTACGGCATAAGGAATGCAATGACAATGACAATAATATAAGATAAGCCAGGCGTTTAAGCAATGGAACAACAAACATGGGGAAATACCAGAATATAGTGTGCCATAGATATATTATAAAGAAAGACTGTAAATGAGAACATAATAGGCAAACCAAAATTATAAATATCTTGAAATAATAACAATGATCATGCATATTTCAGAGGGATGTATATGTACAATACAATAACCAAACTGTAATAAGATAATATATAAGATATAAAGAATGATGTACAAAATAAAAAACAACAAAATATATAAATAATAATAAAATCACAAGCATGGACTACACTTCAGATGAAGGCGGCAAGGAGAGATTCTCATTAAGGCCTTGGAGGCTCATGGTTTTAAAAGATAGATCCCATGGGGCCTCATCGTGGAGTAGTTTACGTTCAATAATCACCCACATACGGAAGGTTGACACTTAATAGTATGTGTCTACATTTAAAGACCAAAGTGTATGTGCTGTGTCGCTGGTTGATTGCTCTTCATCGATAATCAAATTTATATTTCGATGCTTACCGGCGCAACAGTATTGATTGCTTGATTTCCCTATATGTCCATCGATACGGCCGTTCTAAAACTCACGTATATTGTTATGGTCCGGCATACATTATTGGCATACAATGTGCACTGCTCTACCAACCCTATAATTTGTCCGTGAGAGAGATATAGAGAGATAGAGTGATAGAGTTCCTGAGCAGAAGTGATGAGTATCCAAATCGGGCTTGTGCGTTGTGGGTTTTCAGTAGATTGTTAGAGTGCGTACTTGTGGGTGGAGGTACTCAACTTATTGACCATTAAGACAGGCCTTGCAGCCCTCACATTTGAAGGTCCAGTAAACATCGATGAAACCAAGTTATTACAAGATCTTGGGGAAGCAAATTATGGCTATGTACTATTGTCACCACTACTTTTCCCTTTTCTATAGGTACTACTGTGGGTGAGGGTGCGAAGCACTCCGATAGGAGTGATGAGATGGTGAGGGGTGGTGTGGGTGGTAGTGGGTGTGTCTCGCGCTCGCGATGTGCGCTCAGGTTAGTAAAGGGCCTCATAGTAGCGCGCTAATTTACTCCGAAACTTGTGGGAGCACGGATCAAAGGTTCCAATGATCTCACAGAATTAGGTGATGGATCAGTGACACGTTTCCGTAGAAACGTGTTTCTCATCAATATCACAAGAGCAAATCTATACGCATCAGAGAGGAGAGAACTTTCTTTCGGTTAACATGCTGTCTTGAAACTATTTTTAAGTGCGTCCGCCTTTAATTTTAAAGGCATGCACAGAGCTGACAGGGGCTGTAGAAAATGTACCATTTGACTTAAATAATGCAGAGGGAGGCTTGTTTGGGCTTCATACAATGTTGTTTTAGTATGACACGCCATGACTGCACCGCTCTTAAAATCGTTCACTATAAAATTCCTGGGCTATTAAGAGGGCAAACTGACCAAAAAACTGAAGGGGGAATGTAGCTGATAAAGTCATGACAGTGAAAGCTTGGAAAAAAAAAAGCTGAGAGCTAGGGTGGAAACATGTAGTGTATCAAGCTGTGGGGAAGGTGACTGGCGGCAGCCACAGCAGCATGAGGTCAGAGAGTGGCACGATGACATTCTGGAGGTCGGTAAAAAACAGGAGTAGGCCACAGAGTAGCCACATGACACCAGTGTGGAGTTCACGGCAGCAGCATGATGGTCGACAGTGGCACAAGGACATTCTGGAGGTGGCTTAAAACAGTAGTAGGCCACAGAGTGGCACAATGACAGAGTGGAGGTCATCAGCAAGCAGCAGCATGAGGTCATGAGAGTGGCACAATGACACAGTGAGGAGGTCACCGCGCAGCAGCCATGAGGTCCAGGAACAGTGGCACAATGAAGTCTGGAGGTGGCTTAAACAGTGTAGGCCACAGAGTGGCACAATGACAGAGTGGAGGTCACAAGCAGCAGCAGGCATGAGGGGGGGTTTTTCAGGAGTGTGGCACAATGACACATGGTGGAGGGGGACGGCAGCAGCAGCATTGAGGTCGGGACAGTGGCACAATGACCGTGTGGCGGCACGGGCTAGCAACAGCATGACGGTCAGAACCAGTAGCTCAATGACATTCTGGAGGTGGCAAAACAGGGAGTTGGCCAAGGTGTGGCACAATGGAACAGTGTGGAAGGTCAGGCACCAGCAACAGCTGCAGCAGCATGAGGTCTTAGAGTGGCACTATGGGGTGGGTAGCAAGACCAGTCCCTGCATAAAGATGGTTGGTGGCAGCTGGAGAAACTGTCACGCAGATGTGTGGCATCAGGCGGGTGGCCGGATCAGAATAGTGGTGAGGCAGGGTAGTTTGGAACCGACTATTTCTCACAGTTTGGGTGAGGCGTCAATGCCTATAAGGCTATTCGGTGTGTGGAAATCCTGGGCACGATTCCTGCCTGATTCATCTTGATCAAAGGTCAGTTCGTTCAACATTTCCGTGGAAGTGGGTTTCTACCTTGGGGTAACGTGGCCCCCGCCTCGCACTGAACACCCTCTCTGATTGCCACATACTGTGCCAGCAGGACAGTTCTCCAATGCAAACTGGCAAGTTGCCCAGCCACACATCAGTTTGGCCTTGCCAGTAGCCAGGGATCTTCTAACTGGGGTGGTGCTCAGATGTGTTGTCCCAAGATAGGCCTCCACCTGTTGGTCTTCAGGGATGCTCCAGGTCCTGCTTGCTGCTGGCGGACTCTGCCCTCCTCACTAGGCGGTGAAGGAAGACTGCTCATCAGTGACTCCAGACTTAGGTTGTGCTGATGGATGCTGGGTCATTCTGCCCTACCCCTTTCATTCCCCCATGCAGACGTGTGGCAGCAGTACACTGAGCGCTGAAGAACCACCGGTCAGGAACTGTCTGAGGAGGGACGTATGCCGCACATAGGCAGCGGCCAACTGATTACGGAGGATTTCTTATAGTATGTTGTGTTTTGTCCTCCTATCAGATGCTGGGAAAATGTCTCCCATTTTGGGACCAGTAGCGAGGGTCAATTGGGTGGAGAGCCAGAGTATCCCTCTGCGGATGCTGACTATGGCTGTCACTAGGCCAGGCAAATCAGCATTGCTGCGGGCCTCTGCACAAGTGACTCGAGGGGCTCCCTGCCTCCATTCAAAGGTTATATGCCACGGTGCTTGAAGGTCATCTGCCTCGTTCTTCCTACATCTCATCTACCTCCTCCAGCTGCATGCTCCTGCTCCCCCTCTCTTGTCACCGGGGTAGAGAAATCCACTCATTTCACCAGACATGCTTATTGCTCCAATGTCTCCTCTCATATTTCATTCCCCACGGACCTCATGTGCGACGCGGAGATGTACTCGCCACGTCTTTCAATCCCCTGCTAGAAAGTTTTTTATAGCATCTGTTCCAGGGACATGAGTCCTGGCGACTGTACAAATAACGTGCCTCCTCGATTGGCCTCAAAAAAACGTCAGGGTCAACGCATGAGCTGACTGGCTGACATCAAAAGTTACTGAGGGGCAGTCTTGTCGCCTGGATCATCAAAAAATCGTTAATGACCTTTTCTCTGGTTCCTACAGTCGGTCACAACATGTGCTAGGCTTGAATTACAAGGGTGGAAACATCGAATATCGAGTTGTTGAGGGAGGCCGTTCTGCTGCTGAAACTCGAGGAGGGTTGTCCCTGGCTTTGAGGAATGGATGAAGTGCATGTCCAGTTTTCCTGGCCATTTTCGAATTTGAAGATCGGTTGGAAGACTTAGGAACCTTTTCACAACCACATTGTACACATGCGTCATGAGGGGCATGGACCATCCCTCCTCTGGTGCAGCGTGGACACCATGTTACTCCCATTGTCCGTCACCATGGTTCCGATTTGATGTTGGCACGGAGGAAAGCCCAACATCGATTTCTTGCGATGAGGAGCAGTTCCTCCCTGTGTGACTTCGTTCTCCAGATCAGCCAGGTGTGTGTATAAACTAATTATGGACACCGCTGGTGCCTTACACATGTGGGTATGATGGAAGCGAGTACTTGTGGAGGCTGAGATGGTCGGTGGTGGAGGAGGAAAGGCAGACATTGGAGCAGGGAGCCACAGTTTGACAACGTGGAGTGAGAACGGCGTCTCCTGTCCAGGTTGTTGGTGTGCTGGGCAAGGGAAGCACATTCACCCAATGGGCCGTAAAGGACATGTACTGGCCCTCTGACGTTAGTTACAGACTCCAGACGTCCTGCGCTGCCGTGCACCTTGGAACAATGGATAAGGCTCAAGGGACCTGCCCACTTTCATGTTCTACATATTTATGGAAGTGCTTGGCTACGCCTTTTGGGAAAAAGAAATCTACGGCTTGAACTCTCCATCTCGGCTCGGCACAAGCCATTAGTGTCTCTGAATGGTGCAGGAGTCCACCATTGGGGAAAGGGAGGGACTTCAGTACCAACAACTTGGACAGGAGCACGGTCAGCTGACTGGCACCTTAGGATGGTTGGACGCATATGCATTATCTCTTTGCATTCACTCGTGAACGGAGATGCTGGCCCATGAGTAGTAAGGAGCGGAGCATTTGGAACCAGGAGATGACGGCAATGAGAAACAGCTCCTTACTGAGTGGTGGTGGAGTCTTGCCGGCTGCAATGGCATGCGAGCCACAGGGCGCTGGCTGCTTGCTGTTGCTGCGGCGGCAGGATGGGACACCACATTGATCCACGTTTTTCCCAGGCAACCGGATGGTGACGCTGCATGTGTTGACGCGAGGGACGTGGTGCAACTGTTAGCTCCTTGGCACGCTTTATCACTTTTGCACAGATTTTAAATATATCCATATTTGGCTCACTCCGGTGTCTTCTTAGCAAGAACTGGCACCACGGCTCCGAGTATCTGATTATACCGCCCCAACGCTCCGCACTGAGTGGACTACTCGCCGCTGCATCGCTGAGCCCTGATGCCGCTACTTTCTTGGCCCTTTTGGAGTGGGTTTCTACCCGTGGCCGCTTGGTCCCAACTACACATGCTGCTACCCATGCTGATCACAGGCCACACAACCACTTGCTGACTGCGCGGCTGCATGACGCGCAGCTGACGCCCTCTTCTCCTGGATGGATGAAGGCCCTTGCCTCACCGGCTCCCACGTGCGTCAGGCTACATCAATCATCTATTTGTGTTTCATCGTCACTGTGTCCTATCACCGCGTCTTGGTATGCAGAGGTGACCCTACACATGACCTACCCATGCACTCTCCCAAATCTATACTTTGCAACCTATCTGCAAGAAGCTGGGGATATGGGCCCCTTTTCTTCGCTGCCTCAAGTAGCTGCTGACTTGCTCCTCAAACTTGTTCATCCTCGCTTTATAGTGGCGCTGAGCCCAGACCACATAGTAGATCTCTGGATGAGGAACCGGATTGGGACAGAGGCGGTTGGAGGACAGGTGAAGGGAGCTGACCCGCTCCCGTGCATGCCAACCTAAGGGTTGTGTTTGACGATCCCCTGACTTTTGGCTGGGGTTGTCAGATGTCATCTGGGAGGAAGTGGATGACCTAGTCAACCAATCAAAGAACCCTTGTGGTTGCTAGTCAGCACATGGCCGTAGGATGACAGCGGCAGTTGTGCCTCACTGAGTGACCCTGCTGCGACGTCCTTGCTGTGCTGAACGACCTGGGGCCTGCTCCATGAATGTTTGTTGCCGCTGCACTGGCGGTGAAGAGCCTGCCACCTTCTGTCTGAATATGATTTTCTACATATGTACAGTCACTGTTTTTTGATGAAGATATCTGTTTATGATAAATAACACACCTGTATTTGACTCCAAATGAACCCAGTGTATACCAAGCTTGGGTTAAACCTTGGACTATAAATTGCGCTCCACAACAATGGGCAGGAAAAATTTATTGTATGTGAGTTAAAAAACTTCTTGTGTATTTTACTGATGTAAAGGCTTATTGAACCTTCGGAAATGAATTATGCTACAGAATTTCTTCTGTGGCGGTGAAATACAAAGTTTCTTTTACTGAGTTACAACAGCAGATAAATACTTAGGTTAACCCTTGGATGTAAATTGCGCCAAAAGAATATGAGCAGCCAAAAAAAACTACAGCTTTGTGAGGTGTTACAAAGGCGTTGTATTTTACGGTACCACAGCAAGAGAAAACTTGTAATTTACCTTAGCTTGTGACTTATTGAACAGATAAAATGTTCTTTTTTGGCGGTGTGAAAAAGACGGTTGCTTTTAGTCACCCACAGAGCAGAACAAGTTTAATTAACCCCTGGATGTACATTGCGCATAGATTGAGCTACCAAAAATGGAAGTGGTATTTTTGTATTGTAAAAACGCTGTTTTTTGAAGATGAATACACCAGGAACAGGTCTAGATCACCCTTGGATATTTCAATGTGCTTGTGAGCAGATTAGCATTGTAATGTATATGCAAGCTGCACTGACGCACACTGGACTTCAGATCTACCATACCCACAAAATCAAAAATTGAGTTAAGAGAAGCAGTCTTGAGACAAGCTGTGGACACCCCAAAAAATCGCTGTATAAAAAGAGTTTTTTAGTATCAGGCTATCATAAGCAGCCGCAGCAGCACTTCTACTCTGTACACGGGTGAGGAGCCGGTTATGGCTCCAGCGTCGCCGCCGGGACTTTTATAGTGCAGGTGACATCACAGAATCCGCCGGTCTTGATTGGGCTTCATCTGACCTGCCATGTCATGCCAGGCTTATGCCTTCTGTCCTCCAGAGTTCTTTGCAATGTAACGCCATGTGACTCGAGGCCATTTTATCAATCAAAAGCACACTTTCGTTCACGCGGAAGTACCCAAAGTTCGACTTACGTTCCGCAACTGAAGTTGTTTCTGAAATTTAAAATGAATTTCACTTGGTAGATCAATTTGCCATCTCTTAGATGAGCGCACTTCGGGCACCGGCATACATCAGGTGCAGTTTTCACAGGAAAAAACGTGAAAACAGGTGCTTCGACACTCCGATCTTCATATATTTCTCCCTTAGTGTTTACTCACTTTCCAAACAGTTTAGATAAGTGAAAAAGCTTGTTGGTACTAATGGCATATAATTGGAGTGCAGTTAAAACTGCAACAAAACTGCGCTGTGCGAAAGCACCCTTATGCTTCCAAAATGTTCTGGGTTTTTTTTACCTGCTGAATACCAAAAAGCAGAACAATTTTAAATCCGCCTCGTGCTGCTCTACAAATGTTTTTTCATTCCTGACACTTTGACTTCTCATAATTCCATCTATACAATCTAATATTCTAGTTTTTAGTTTTTGCATGGTGCCCTCTTTATAAACTGCACCAAAAACAATGATTCACCAATGTTGTGCTGGCCTAACCAGAGCTAACACCCTTTCTTTCTATGGGCTACATCAAGGACTTGGTGTATTTTCCTTCCCATCCCCAGTCACAGTGGCACTGTCGGCGTTTTATGGAAGCTCAGGTTGCCTTGATGATGCCCTTCAACTTGTCTGCACTGTTGGGTCTGGTGTCTCCCATCTTCCTCTTGGTAATAACTCATAGATTGTGTATGGGGTTATGGTCAGGTGAGTTTGCTGGCCAACCAAGCACAGTGATACGTGGTCTTTAAAACCCCAGGTTTTGGGTACTTTTGGCGTGGGGGAAGATGCCGGCCCTGCTGGAAAAGAAATCAGCTTCCAAAAGGGTTGGGGAAGAGGGAAACATAAAGTGCTCTAACATTTCCGGGTAGATGGCTGTGCTGCCTTGGACTTGATATAAAACTTGGACCAACACCACAGATGACATGTCCCCCCCAAACCAAACTGACTGGGGAAACTCCCCTAGCCTCAAGCAACTTGGATTGCAGCTTTTCACTTTCCCCAGAGTCGGGACCTTTTTTTCCCAAATGAAATCCCAAAATTTTTACTTTTTCAAAAAACGGGACTTTGGACATGAGCACCAGTCATGCCTTTTTCTTTAGCCCAGTAAAAAGTTTCTGAGGGGCCCCTCGGGATTATAGGGGCTTGAAAAAGGGAATGTGACAGTTCTGCCCCAATAAGTTGTGGTGGGGGCTCTTGAAGCCAGACCCAGACACAGTCCACCCCTTCCCTTGTAAATCTCCCCCAAATTCTGGAATGGATTTTTCTTGAAAATTCTTTCAAGCTGTGGTCATCCTTTTTGTTTGTGACATTTTTTCTACCAAAAAATTTTTCTTTCCAAAATTTTCCTTTAAATTTTGCTTTGATTGCTTTGAACAGCACTCTGTGAATGGCCAACTTTTTAGAATAAACCTTTGTGCTTCCCCTCCTTGCGGAGGGGTCAAGATGTTTTCGGACAAATGAAAATCGCACCTTCCCCTATTGTGTACCTACTAATTAGACTGGGGACCATTAAAGGCATAGAAAACCCTTTTTGGTGTGACGCCTGAGGGAACAATATTGACCTTCCTCACTTACAATTTTATAAAAACTATTTTTGGCTGTAAGCCATAGCCCTCCACATAAAAAAAATTATTTCAATTTTAAGCAATATGTTGGGTTTCTCTATTTGACTTGAATTATGGACATAGATTTAAATTTTCAATATATCTGTAGATCTAAGTTTTTTTTAAGTTACAGTCATTTATACCACAGTTGTCTGGTAAAATAAGAGCAACAAAAGAAACATCTACTAAATAGATTAAAATGCATTACATGTTTGAAAATATTTTTTATAAATTTGACGTTTATCCAAATCAAAAAAATCTTTTATGTTTGAGTTAGTTTTTTCGGCTTTCTTGCTGCAAGTTTAGAATTTATTCAAACTTGTAACTATTATTTTTAAAAAAACATTTCCCTTTCAAAAAATTATACTGTGAACTGTTTTTTAAATTTGGAAAATAAAAGCCTTATTTTAGATAAACCTTATTACAAGATTTCTGTTGTTCAGTGTCCTAATGAGCTGTGTTTTTGTCTCTCAATGGTTTGGGGAACCAATTAAGAATGCCCTTTTTTTTGGCTTGAGTACAATGGATTTTATTATAAACACTTTTATATTCTAAGTTTATTTGTATACTTAAAGATTTTTTCATTGTAAAAGCAAACCTGCATCATGCTTCACTAAACCGCTTTACAGTATATAGTCAGCTTTCAAATATGATAAAGTGGAATCCAGGAATTTATTCTGATTGCCAGAATAATACGGAAAAAAAGGAAAAAAGGGGTTTTTAATTTTTTTTCCCTTTTTCGATTTGTTATGGAAAAAAGACGGAACAGGATGACGTTTTTTCCTTTTTACCTTACAAACAAGAACTATGGGTAAATAAAACCCCAAAATCCAGAAAAAAAAAATTGAATTTTTTGAAACTTAGGCTTTCTACCATTTTCTATCCATTATATCTATAAAAA